>DWCF01001566.1:0-29408 GCA_018230265.1 Delias oraia | reverse complement strand
TGGAGCCGCCTGTAACAGAGAAGAACAGATTCCAGACAAAATTCTTTTAAGTTACTGTAAATGCCAGATCTCTATACCCACCTGCTCCGTTGTCCGCTTTACTATAAAAAAATTGTTATAATAGATATTTTCGTTATTTATATCAATTATGTGAAAAATGCTTATAAGTCTAAAATAAATCTGAATCTAAAAAAATCTACGCAGTAATGTAGCTAGTTATTTTTTTATTCGAAACCTAAAACAAATTTCGTAAAATGTATTTATGTAACAGCTGTAATTAAGTTTATATCTCATGTTTAATTTTACAGAAAAATGGATTCAAACTACTGACAGAAAACGCTAGATTAGTCGAGAAATTAAGTCATTACAAATTACCTATGGCATTGTTTAATATGATGCCGCTTGATGAAAATGTTATGTCTCATATAAAACTTCAACTCCCTCCAGAAATGGAGGAAGGCAAGAAATATCCCATGATTGTTCGAGTATACAGTGGTCCAGGAACATACAGAGTTAAGGATAATTTTGATCTAGGTATGTTATTTATCTTTGATGTTGGATTTAAAGAGTTCAGCACATTGCTGTGAAGTGATTTCATAAGAAAGCTGATGTCATAAAATGAATATATTTCACCCAGAAATTGGACTTAATATCTATCTATGCCTGATTGTCAAATATAAAGTATCTTTTTTATGATATCCACTTCGGACCAGCCAGCTTAAGTAGTACGTCAGTATACGCTTCAGCATGGCTTTCTCACGGATAAAAATAACTCATAGAATGAATACTCAGTGTAATTTATATAGTTGCACATGTTATTAAAAAGTTTTCTTTTATTTTAAAAGATCTTGTTTCCTTTTATTTAAGAATATTACAACACATACTTGACTGCAAACCGAAGTATTATAATGGCATCTATTGACGTGAGAGGTTCAGGCGCAATGAGTGTTGACGCCATGCACGCGCTGAACAACGCTCTCGGTACTGTGGAGATAACAGATACGTTGGCGGCTATTAAGTAAGTTATCGTACAAGGGAACGGTACAAAATGGTTTCTATCCGTTAGTGTTTGCGTTCAGTTTAATTTGTAATAGTAGTTTTGATGAGCCAGTAACAGCCTCAAAGTCAAATTCAAACTTCTTTATTCCACATAGAATAAAGCCACTACTATACTTGTTAAAAACTAATTTTTCTGTTCACAAATATGGCGAGATCTGAAAAGACTAGTCAAGAAACTCGGAGGTTATGTTTATAATCTACCTATATAAAAATATATAAATCGCAAAGTGTGAAAAAATTTGAAAACGAGACCTCGACCAATGTAGTTAATTTTTTATAATATTTTCATTGAAGTACAAAAAGGTTCTTATGGAGAGAAAAAATGTGAACTAATATTAAAAACTATAATTTTCCCATACAAACCATAGATTTAATAGCATTAGCAATAGAATTTACAGAACTATCTGTCAGCTAGTAAAATATATATTTTCTTTGTGATTTGTGTAAACAATAGCTTATAACATTCAATTAATAATATTAGGAACTATTAATAAATAGATCCCAAGTGACAGTATCACTTTAGACACTCTGGGATACAATAGATGTTCTATCTTCATTTTATACAGACTATAATGAAGCAATGTTGACTCATCACCGTCGTTTGAAATGATTTCGCTAGTAAATAAGCCATCCTACTAATAATATATTAAAGACGCAAATGTTTGTAAGTATGGATGGATAGATGTTTGTTACTCTTTCACGCAAAAACTACTAAACAGATTTTATTGAAAATGTACTATACTATAGTTCATACATCAGAATTACACATAAGCTATGATTTAAAATGATATTTCTTACAAAATATAATTAAAAATGTATTGCAAGTTGGACGCAGTAGGTAGCATACCGGGCAGAGTGTCGTCTGTCGAGTATATTTCCCATATTGGAATTCCGAATAACTAATACTACTATTTCACTAATTAGATTGTTTTTTTTACATATTTATTCTTATCTTTCAGGCGTTTAGTTAAATTATATAAATTTATTGATCCCAAACGAATTGGGGTTTGGGGCTGGAGTTATGGCGGCTACGCGACCACCATGATGTTGGTCAAAGATGAAGAAAATCTTCTTGCATGTGGCGCTGCAGTCGCCCCAGTCACTTCGTGGCTTTACTACGGTAAGAATAATAGTTACAACTAAGAAGTTAAAATTTTAAACAATTGAATTATTATTTAGAATAAATATTTTTTGTTTAAATAATATTTTTCTTACACTATCGTGTTTTTGCAACTAGAAAGTGAGAGAGTACTTAAATTATGGTTTCACTGTTAGACGGAAATCTGCACTGTCCTCAAGTAAAAGTAAATAAAAACACAAATTATTATTTTAAGATTTTACAAAAAAACTGGTCCTATACTGAAGACAATTTGACGAAGTCCATGAAAGTAATGCGTACATTTTCAGGGAATGTCTGAAAATCTAACTTTTTAAAATAAGGGTAATAAAAAAGGCGAAATTTTAAGTGGTATATTAAGTAAAATAAATTCTACAATCTTATATATTATATATACCGATTTCAGATACAATGTACACGGAGCGATATATGGATACACCGCAAGAAAATATCGAGGGATACAGACGCGCAGATCTGATGTCTCAAGCGACTAAATTGCGCGGACGGCGATACCTCATCGTGCATGGGACTGGCGATGACAATGTGCACTTCCAACATAGCTTGCAGTTCGCTAAGGAGATGCAACGAGCTGACATTCCGTTTGAACAAATGGTAAATGGTTTCTAGTTTCTTAAATAAAATCTATGGTTTTAACTATTCACTGTTTCAAAAATATAAGATACCTCCACCGTAGAGTTATTAAATTCTTAATATTTCACGTTAACGGAAACTTCAGTTGTTGCTTCCTGTATTAACTAAAATTAAAAATCAAAAACTTCAAAGATACTGCAATTCATTTTGAATAATATAAATTTAAAAAAAGTATAATAAATAAATGGATAAGAAATATGACATAAAAATTGGGTAGGTGTTAATATTTTTCTATTAAAAAAACTTTTTTTACTTAGTACGCTACGTAGTCCATATGAGACTCGTTAGATGTCGCTAATACAAATGTTAACAAATGTTTTTTCTCCGCAGAGCTATACCGACGAGAATCATTCTTTACGTGGAGTAAGCCGACATTTTTACCATACACTGGACCGTTTTTGGAGCGAATGTTTTAATTTATAATTATAAAAGTATTAAGACTGTGATGTTGATACAATTAAATCTTTACCTTGAAAGATATTTATTAAACTCATACGAAACTTATTAGAGTTTATAATCATTATGATCTGCCATTAAGTTTATATTTAAATATACTAATAGTATGAGACACACTATATATAAAAGATAATATATGTTATTTAGACAAAAGTGAATATACAAATAAATAATTACTTTATTTTTATTAATACGTACCTTTGTTTTGTTTATGTAGTTTCATCTTCTCAATGTTTTGGCTTTTGTGACCAGCGATCACAATCTATGTAGTTTAATCTAAAAGTCATAAACCAAAAAAGTAAGAAGAATATAAAAATTATGCATATTAAGTATGTTCTGTGGCTCTAGAACATAGAGAGAAAGAAATAGGCTGTAGAATGTATTTATTCCTTTAGTTTAATATTGATTATTTTAATATTGCTTGTATTTATTTTGGAATATAATTTTTTAAAAATAATGTTAAAATTTCAAACACGAAGCCATCTTCTGAAACGCCAATACTTCAAAACTCTTACATCATAGACTAAAAGTATATTCTTAATTGACACAATGGGATAAAATGAACCTTTGATTACAATCAGATCTATTAATAAATTGTAACTAAATTTCACGTTTTTTTAAAGAAATCCATATAAATATAAAACAAGTTTCAGTAATGAATATTTCGAGCAAATTTTTATATCGAATTACCTGGCAAAGTCTAATTAAAAGATGGTAATTCTAGTTGAAATTTATTTTCTATAATTCCGTTTATTTTAGCTCTTGACTTGGTCCGTGTGAACGCAAATAATAATGACTATAATTTTCAGAAAAAGCCTACGTTATCATAGAACATTTTTGCAAACATTTTTTGTTTAAAATATGGTTGTATTTTTTTTGACATTTAAAGGAAATCGGACAATTCACCTATGTGCTTCAATTGCGGTCCTGATTTGGAAGATCGTGGAATATGTGGTGTTGACGCATGTAATCCCGATGTGTGTTATGAAGAACCGCGTGTTGTCATTGTCGGCGCGGGAATGGCTGGTCTATCAGCTGCGGCTCGTTTATCCCAGCGAGGAATTAACAATGTGGTGATTCTTGAAGCGTATGAAAGGTATATTACATATCATTCAATATCACTCATACCTTCTCACTGTCTACTTTTAACTTGTGCAAAATTTTAGACCCGGGGGCCGAATACTCTCTTGTTGGCTTGGTGACATCGTTGCTGAACTTGGAGCTAGTTGGAAACACAAAAATACAGTAGCTCATCCCATCTATTCACTGTCAACGTTTGAAGATCCCCCTCGGCCAGGTGTTCCAGGCGTAGAACATCCGCGAGGTTTATTTAACAGTATCGTCTCTGGAAAAATGCCATTTCCTCCGATGATATCAGCTTATCATAAATTTCGCCAGATTGAAGAAGAAGCGGCCCGAATTTATTGTCTTGGTGGTAACAAGCAACAAGGCTCTCTTATTAATTTCATGAGTTTGAGAATCCAGCAAGAGCTGCACGAATACCCTGAAGAACAACAGCATGACGCTGCACGAATTATGTTTGGACTGACGCACATGTTACACGCGCGATGCGAAGACGACATAGGCTTGCTCTGTGCCGATCATTCCGGCTGTTTTATGAACATGCCTGGGGGAGACGTTCGAGTTCCTTTGGGGTTTGTGGGCCTACTTGCTCCTTTTTTGCGACAAATCCCAGAAGGGGCGATACGCTATTGTAAACCAGTGAATTGCATTTACTGGGGGACTTGTATGAAAGCAGGTTGTCGGGCATACGTTTATACAACTGACGGAGAAGAGTTTCAGGCTGATTATGTGATTCTTACTCCATCAATAGGAGTGCTATGCTGTAACGCGGTTAAACTATTCTGTCCTTCCTTACCTGCATCCAAGGTTGATGCATTAAAATGTTTATGTTTGGGAGCATGTAACAAAGTATATCTCGAGTACTGTCGACCGTTTTGGTATTGGCATAAAGGGAATCTCAATTTTAAATTTGAAGGGCATTCAACTATTACCCGCCCCGATTGGACTCGGGGTATAAAATCAATAGAAGTGGTACCGAACAGTAAACGTGTTTTAACCGTTAGGGTCGAGGGAGCCGAGGCTGTTGTAATGGAAAACATTACGGACAAAGATGTAGCAGAGGGTGTGACTGAGGTTCTAAGAATGTATACAGGGAATCAGTACATACCATATCCTGCTACCGTGTTGCGATCGTTCTGGTCTTCAGACCCTTATTTTTTAGGAGCGTTCTCAAGAGATTGTGCGAATACAGACGGGTATGCACAGAGTTGTCTTTCTTGCCCTGTTCCCGGGCCGAGTGAACCGATCCCACCAATACTCCTTTTTGCGGGCGAGGCAACTGTTCCTGGCTTGAACGGGACGGTCGCTGCAGCTCGCCTAAGTGGAATAAGAGAGGCAGAGAGAATTGTTAAGCTGACTCTACAATATAAAGGACCACCATTGATATATGGTCAGCCCTGGTGTCCGCCATGTCCACCCAAGAAAGAAAAGATGAAAGGATAAGACATTCAATTTATGAAATTTCTGTAATGTTTTATGACATTCAATTTATGACATTATTGTTTTAAATTTGTAATGGTGTGTTTATGAATTGTTTGTTATTTTTATGTTTGAGTATGTAATACATAAGATTTAATGACAAAATTGAGTAGTTTTATTCATATATATGAACGATGGTAAACGAGCAGGAGGCTCACCTAGAGCAAGCGGTCCTCCGCCCATAGACATCCCTAGACCTTGCAAAGCCGCGGGAGCGTTGCCGGCCTTTAAGGAATATGTACGCTCTTTTCTTGAAGGTCCCGAAGTCTTATTGGTTTGGAAATACCCCTGCTGGCAGCTGCTTCCACAGAGAGGTGGTGCACGGCACAAAATGATGGTGAAATTCAGCAGCAGGTATCACCCCAAACAGCTCCTCCGAACATTCCCGTGATAAATTCGGTAGATGAAGCTGAGCGAAGCAACGTCTCTACGCAACGCCAAAGAGTCAAGCTGAATCGGAAAGGATCTGGAGGTCAATAATTCGAGCTGCTCTAAGCTGCTAAGCTGAAAGCGACCTAGAGGAAGAAGCTGATATTGGGAGCTCCCGCCCAGAAGTGCGAGAAATACTCCATATGAAGCCGAATTTTGGGGTTTTCTAATGTTGCAAGCGATGGCCAGAAGTGAAGTACCGCTTCGCCCTATTGAGCACTCCTAGATTCCAAGTACTCCGATACTAGCTGAAGTGGACAATGGAGCGTTCTGGTAGGAGGGAGACATGACAAAGTGAAACGTTTTAAGGGGTTTTATTTTTGTGCATTGTTTATGACAATTATACAAATTTATGATATGAAATAAAGCTCTGGCAAGCTGCTTTGGCATACGCAGGACAGCGGCGCCGGCTCGACTGAGACGAGCTGAGTGGAGATTGGTGTTCTATATATTTTAAAGAAATTTTAAATAAGTGTACTTATTACAAGAACTTTCAAAATAATTATTATATTATATTTTACTACAGAGAGCCTTGAAGCTTAATAGTTTTAAAAGTGTACCATGAAGCGAAATGTATCGGGTTCGAATCCCGGTCCGAACAGTTATAATTTAATTTATAATTTATTCGGTCTCTAGAAGGGCTTGAGTGTGGCCGGGTGAGAGTCTTAATACTGTCGCACCCGTGGGAGTCATGCTGAAGCATATGCTGACGCACTATTGGGCCGCCTCGTCCGAAGAGATACCACGGGCTCACAGAATACTCAGCATGAAACGGTACGTGTATTGTGTTTCGTAGAGTGAATAAGGATATCGGAGGTCCTTAAATGTTCCGCTTAAACGCGGCGTAAAAAGCCGGCAAGACAACCAATGCGCGGACTGTGGCTCGGTTGTTCATAGGCGGCGGTGTTCATTTACCATGTAGGAGACCCACCTGCCATAAAAATAAATGTACTACAGATATATCACCTCAATATATTGTTATAATATTTATTAAAAGACAAATAATACTCCATTAAAAACGTATAAAGCTTAATATTTTTAAATATATTATCCCAATTTATTATTTCAGAAGAATAAAAATAATTTTTCCCCTCTAATAAGCTTTTAAAAATATTTAAATACAGAGCTCGCCTCGCTAAAAGTATTCGCTGAATAGCAACGTTTCACTTTGCATAAGTTAAATGAGTCACAGTTCTCTGTATAAATTAATATTTGAATCTGTTTTCATATCCAAGTTACATTATTTACTGCAGCTAATAAAATTTGATACTCTGCATTCTCCCGTTCTATCAAGATCAAAAATCATAGAGTATTATAAAATATTAAAGAATTGATATAATTATGTAAATCTTACAATGTCTACACATTTTTAACGGCATTTTTCTGTACGTAACATTGTAGTAACGATCTGATGTGTTAGAAGTCGTTCTCAGTAATGAATTGCGTAGCGTAGCCCCTGGGAGTGCGTTGCAGATAGAGAGTTGCGGGCTCAAGAAGTCGAGACGTTGCGTGCCGCAACGCGCAAGACCGTCCCCCGCGCAGTGCGTGTCCCTTCGGTTCGGGCAGTTCGCAAAAAGCATTGATTCGGTGAGGCTGCTGCAACGGCAGGTGGTGTGTGCATCTTGGTTTCCGGTGCGTGGTGTTGATGCAAGCGGGCGGCGCGGCGCCACGGCCCGGGCTTCAGTTGCTCGCTGAAATCGCTCGGCGGGAGTCGCCTTGATTCGTTACACTGTTGAGCTCGGTGACGACAGGTACACGAGCCCTTATTATCACTTAGGCATTCTCATTCAAACTGTAAACGGATCGGCAGTGATGTAATATGTGAATTAAGAGGAGCCCAAAATTGGTAAGAGCAATTATTTGTTGAATTTTTTTAACGATTTTTCTGTGTTCATTAAAATTTAAATACAATATCCAATAGCCTAAAGTAATTATAATAGAAACGGAAAAATAATTTTTCAGTTAACATACTTCAAAATTCATCATATTTTGGAAATAAAATGTTAAGAAATTCGTTTTACGATATTTGTATAGCGTTAGATGTGTTGTCTATGATTAAGAAAAGAAAGAGCAATATAGTACTGGCCACACGCCAACTGTCATCTGCGCTTCTTTTGCAAGAAAATATTTTAGATTCTGAGTGAATAGAAATATTTCAAAGGATGAAAAATTTATGAGTTACATTAGACCTCACGTACCGCGTTTAATAATTCGTCAACTGTACGAGATTTTATTCAATATTTTTTAATTTACAATAGAAACGCGTGGAACATTTCGCCTAAAAATTATTAACATCTGTTTAAATAATTTATGATTATATTCGTCTAGTTTTTCTTATGTTGTATGACCGCAACTTACCTTTAAATAAAATACGTTTTATATGCGGCTTATAAATTATGTTGTTATACGTTTACTATGATATAATTTTGTTCGTAAGCTGTAATTGTTCAATATAGATAACCCTCAGTCTGAAAAGATGTTTAAGGCACTTGAAAATAAGATCCAATTGGAATGTTTGATGTTTTAACATTTTTTATATTTACATACAATATGCCTATTTTTAAAGCGGTTTCAAATCAAACTCGCTTTTGTTATCAGTTTTCTAGAATGAGAAAATAGGCAAGCACGTGAACACCAAAGATTATATTATTAATTAATTAAATTGACTATGTCAATTATTATACACACGAGACAGAAGTAAGCATTGCGCTAATTTTATACGTATTTAATACTAACTGTCATTATATACCTTCAGTCTTATTTATAAATACAATACAATTTTTTTAACAACGGAGCAGATGGATCTTCTATATAGTAGGAGAATACCGCCGCCAATTAACAGCCGCGCCACAATCATTGGTTGTGCTGCCGGCTTTTTATGCCGCGTAAACGGCATTTTTAAGCGTCTCCGATATTCTCACACCGAAACACAGTTTCAAGCGCAACTACCATTGCACGCTGAGTATTCTTTGATCCAGTGGTATCATTTCGGACGAGCTGGCCCAATTTATGCGTCAGCATATACTTCAGCAATGCTCTCCCACGCGTGAAATAATAATAAAATAAATATTTTTCAATATGAAAATGGTATATAATTTAGCATTTATAGATACAAAGAGCTAGCTCTGTATGAATTTATATTGTCGCATATCCGAAACCACGCTCTGTAAGTCGTAGTTGTCATATGAATCGGGCTTTCAAATGTGTATTTTAAATTCAGTCCAGAAGCACATTCACTGTAAATAAAATTACAGAAAATATCTGTATGAGATATGAGTGTAGAGATATCAGTAACAGTAGGTATTTGTAAAACATCTGCATTGTACAAATACACAATTTGTTTCCGAGCTGGTTGCAACGTTTTTCCAATAGCACTTGCGATCGAGAGCAGTTTGAACTACTTCATTAAAACGTCGACTATTCATGTTTGGATTGCAGTTTCATGGAGTGTTGTTGTATATGAACAGTTAATACACAATGATAAACTGAATTCGCTCTAACGCCCTATTGTACCAGTTTAATGACAGAATTTACTTTATTAATTCTGTTTTTTTCACGAGTCAATGGTTTATCATGTCTAACTTGAAAGTGGCTTTCTTAAATTCTCTTATATATGTTACGACGTCTAACAAATTTATATTACATAAATTAGTTAAAATCAATATTGTTACTTTTTTAATGAGATAGTGGACACCGGAACTGGTGGGTCTCCTGTATGGTGAGAGAGCACCGCCGCACATAAACAACTACGACAGTTCGCGCATTGGTTGTGTTGCCGGCTGTTGGTTAACGCTGCTTAAGCGGCACTTTTTAGGGCCTCCGATATCTTCACTCACTCTGCAAAACATAGTACAAGAACGGTTCACGCTTAGTATTCTGTGAGCCCATGGTATCACTTCGGACGTGCCAGCCCAATTAGTGCATCAGCATATGCTTCAGCATGGCTCTCCCACACTTGTAAAAGACTACTTAGATGAGACTGTGAATTATGAACGTATGTGAAAAATGAGATCAGAAATGGATAAATAAAATATCCCCTCCATTCCACTTGGATAGTTCATTAAGTTTCATGACTTATTATTTGCTTATTGCGTAATTATCTGCTTACCTTTCTGGGTTATTTGCTAAGAACCTATATCTAAGTGTTAACCGCATGAAACCGGGCAAAGGACGCAGTATGAAGTCAGGTTATGTAAACATTACTTGTCAACCTTAGGAAGACCTTTAAACTTGCTAAATAAACCAGCGCACGTCCCAGACGCAATAACAATACTTGAGAAGCAACACGAGTTTCTTGTAGGTGTTGATATTCTCTTGTTTGCTCAAATTTCATAAAATAATTTTTCAATTTTTCGTACCTCTTAAACACAGAAACATAAAAACAGCAGAGAGCCTCGTGGCTAAGTGATTTAATAAGTCTCCCAAGTAGCGAGAGCTATCGGGTTCGAATTGCTGTCTGAATAATTGTTCATCTTATTATTTTGTGAACTCTGTGACTAGTGGTCATCATTCTGCCAGTGTCAGTATGATGACATTTACATAATTAACGACAGATAAATAAGAATAATTTAATTTAAATTATTCGGTCTCTAGAAGGGCTTGACAGTTGCCGGGCCAGTGTCTCAATACTCACACCTGTGGGAGAACCATGCTGAAACATATGCTAACGCACCGATTGTGCCGGCTCGTCCGATCTGATACCAAGGGGTTACAGAATACTCAGCGTAAAACGGTGGTTGTACTTGAAACAGTACTTTTATTATGTTTCGATGAGTGAGTGAGGATATCGAAAGCACTTAAAATTCCACTAAAGCAGCGTTAAAAGCCGGTAACACAACTAATATGCGCACTATGTTGCGGTTGTCTATGGGCGGGGATGTTCTCTTACCACATAGGAAACCAAATCTACTCCGTTGCCCGCTATACCAAAAAATAGTGATTAATTTAAGATAAACTATGGAATTATTATTTTTTATTGATGATCTAAGTTTATATTGACATATGCCATGATGTCAAACAGAACATTTTTTAATCTTTTAGTAATTTTGAAAGCAATTTTACATAAACATTGGATTTCTCAAACGAATTTCAGTTTGCAACGAAATGTCATTATGTTAAGTAGGAACATGACAGTAAACTTAATAAGTAAATATTTTTTGCGAAAATAATATCAGATAGTCAATCTGCGTTCTTTCAGTCGTATTTGAGTGAAAACATGAGACTTCAAATGATCACTTCAGCTTTAGTGTTCTTGATGTTTTGGACATTTGAGAGATGAACCCAAGAGATGCAATTTCCCCTTTCGCCTAGTTACACTCAAGGTTCCGCTGGACTGTAAGGACGGAGGGTGTATAAATTGGCACTTGAACCCTAACGCTAATTTATTCAAAGAAAACCAAATTGGAAAAATAATGTTAGTATTAATATTTAGAATTGCAGCATCCAAAGAAAGAAACAAATACATATTATTAGATATCGTCCTTATCGAGGGAAAATGCAATAAACGATCTACCGTCAGTTCGCCAGTTTTCCTGTTTGTTATTTTCTATCGACTGAGAAGCAATTACGACAAATTGAACTAGAAATATTCAGCGGAACTGAATACCTAATGGTTGCGGTAGAATGTTAATTTTTATTGTTCGTACAAAAACAGATCTTACGATTACATTTATTATAATTAGTATTTTTGGTATAAATTTGCTTAAATTGACCATTAAGTATATATAGTTATATATTCATATATATATAAGGTTATTTATTTCATTAGAAGGTATCAACAAGTAATAACTAGATTGTGTTGCTTTGTAACTAAACAAACGACATTTAAAGTTTATTATTACACTTTCGATCAGACAATAACGCCTTGACCGACGCTCGTGAGAGCGCGGCAAATATAAAATTAAAGAATTTATTTCTTAACATATATATATCGTATATATATATATATATATGTCGGAGGGAGCCACTAAAGGAAATCATTGTTGACTTTACAATAACGCAGAATTTTGTGTGCAATACGAGTTTATACATTCGTAAAAGAAGCTAACAATGCATGACTAAAGCTGTTATAATGATTAAAGCAGCAAGCATTTAAGTAGACAGCCATTGTCATATAGAGGATTTTTACGCATAGTGTGCAGTATTTAGTGTTTATTGAAATTGTATATTTTGATAATATTTAATTTGAATTTTTGTACCCGTGGGAGAGCCATTCTAACGCACTAATTGGGCCGGCTCGTCCGAATTGATACCACGGGCTCTCAGAATACTCAGTGTGAAATGGTTGGTGTACTTGAATCGGTTCTTCTACTGTGTTTCGTTGAGTTAGTGAGGATATCGGAAGCTTTTAAAAATGCCGCTTTAGTAAAGAGCCGCTGATACAATGAATGCGCGAAAAGTGGACGGTTGTTCGTGGGCGGCGGTGTTCAATTATAATATATGCGACTCATTTGCTGATTGTCTGTTATACCATAAAAAAGTAGCATTTTAAAGATATATTAGTTATTATGCACTGTAATGACTAGATTGTAATTAAAGCAAGGATCGTTTTAAAGTAATATTACTAAAATTATAATAAATGTATATCCATGTGTACCGTAACATTTAAATTTTTCGATGTAAAGCAGACAAAAAGAAATTTTAATAGATTTTTTTTGCATTCTGACATCTCTTACATTTCTGAGTTAGAGAAAAGAGACAAAGTATCGCAGTAATCATTGGGAAGTTATTGAATTTCGATCGCGATATCATTTTAATCTCTAAAAATATGAAAAAGAAATCCGATGTCGTGATTCGATTTCAACAAAACCAATTATAATTTATTTCTACTTCTATGTTAGTTTGTACTCATGGGAGAGCCATGCTGAAGCATATGCTGACGCACAAATTGGGCTCGTCCGATGTGATACCTCGGGCTCACAGAATACTCAGCGTGAAACGGTACTTGCACTATATTTCGCAGTGTGCGGATATTGGAGGTCCTTAAAAGTGCCGCTTAAGCGTCGTAAACAGTCGGCAACACAATCAATGCGCGGACTTTGGCGTAGTCGGACATGAGCAGCGGTGTTCTCTTATCATATAGGACCATATGTACCTATCTGCTCCGTAATCTGCTATAAAATAATATAAAAATTAAAATAATTTTAATTTAAAATTATATCTAGATCATTATTTATTTTCTAAATATAACCTAATTCGATATTAATTATTAAATTAAATAATTTTATTTCTTACACGTAAATATAATGTGTATTTCTTCTATTACAGATGCCAGGAAGTAATCCTCCTGCTTACAGTGCACAAAACTCTTCAATAATTATTAAACTTTAAAGTGCCTGCTATAGTTAACACACAATTAAGGAACTTTATTGATGAACGTTAATTTCCCTGTGTAATAATTACACAAGTGTATGAAATTTGTTTATTGCTTCGGAGCGTTGGCAAACATCTTAACGATGTTATAGAGGTAAGAGCTTGTAATATTGTTTTGAGTTTTTAATTAATAATCTGACACACAGAGTACCTTCAGTTAAAAAGCCCGCAACGCACCTGCGTGGCGGTTTAACTGAGCTAAAGGTATCTGTGGATGGCTGGATTGCTCATGTATTATAAAAGAAAAGCAGAATTTATTTACACTAATCATTTTATGTGAGTACATATATACGTATACTACAATTGGATAAACAAATTCATAGGCCATAGTACCGATCTATTTCACTTTCTCGTGTAAAATATATAGGTTTCTGGTTTGCTCATAACCAAGAATCCATGCGTCAGACACCTTAATGATGCTGTGTCAAAATGTTTTGAACGCAGTAAACATGTTTAAAATTAGATATAACGTGATACAGAAAATGCATTTGCTAAATAATCTTGATTCTATTTAAACATGCAATAATTTGTCCTTTCTTATGTCCAATGTCGCGTTAAAATGGTCAATTAATGACGAAGCTAGTTATGGCCGTTTTGGAGTAGACGAACGATTCAGTCAAAATGAACCATTATACCGACGTAATCATGTCCAAACTAATTGAATAAAGAAAATTCGCGGAGACATTATACGTTATTACAATTATTAATCTCCAGCAACTGGAACTATACAACTCGCTTACTTTCAAGGGCAGATGGGATTTTCCAATTTCATTAATCTGTTTCCCGAATCAAATCGGATTAGTTCGAATTAAGTACTTATCTATTATTGTATTGGCCCCTCTCCAAACGTCGCGACACTTGCTGTGGCCTTCACCAAGGCTAATATTAATAACGTAATGTTTACAATTACTAGGAAGTAATCATATACGTGACAATACCTTATTTGTACAGTAGGAATTTTAAAAAGCCGTAAAAAATTTATAATAAGAGTAAATCTTTCACACGAGGGAGAGCCATACTGAAAAATATACTGATGCACTAATTGCGCCGGCTTGTCCGAAGTGATACCACGGGATCTCAGAATACTTAGCGTAAAACGGTGCTCGTACTGCGTTTCGCAGAGTGAGTGAGGATATCGGAGACCCTTAAAAGTTCCGCTTGAGCGTAAAAAGCCGGCAACACAGCCAATGCGCGGATCATATCCTATGCGTGATTGTCCATGAGCGGCGGGTTTCTCTTACCATATAAGAGACCCACCTGCTCTGTTGTCCGCTATACTATAAAAAAAGATGATTTTTACCCAAAAGTACTATTTTATAAATTTTTTAAAATTATTTTAAAATTCTACTGCATCAAATTCGGTACGTAAAATTATATGCTTATAATTATTAAACAATATTTGTAGATATATTTAAATAAACAGGATATTCACTCTGTTATTTCAGATAAAATATTCGATATGCATATTCATTTAAAAATATTAATTGAAATACCATCTTTATTTGAATTGTAATTAAATTCAAAAGCAATGATTTAAAACCGTGAACTGTCAAATGTCATCGCTTGATAATTTACTGCCTCAATGCTGCATTGGAAATGTAGCTCGGAGCTATGTGATGCTTGTTCAGACGATTTAATCGTTCGCATTGGCTTCGATTGGAACATGGATAGCCGATTTTGGCCAACTACGGCCTTTGTGTCACCTGCTGTTTCGGATATCGCCCATGAATTCTATTTTAACTGTTAATGAATAAAACCGATTAATTTGATATTATTATATTTATTATAATAAGTGACTGATTCAAGAATTGTATGTGATTTATTGTTATTCACTGTATTTAAGTAAGGTATAGAATTGTAAATAGGTTTTCTGAACAAAAAAGGTCAAGAATATTCTCTGATCAAAAGAAAATCTTGCGAATAAATGTGCATTTTTTCATAATATCTATACCGTATAATAATTTCAGTGCAAAAGCTTTCTTAGCGATGTACTTCGGACTTTTTGAACTACTTAGTGAAGAAAATGGTGGCATTGAGAAACTAATGATCTTACATATTTGAATTATCTCAAGGCCGTATGCTAAAAATAATTAAAAAGCGAAATGTTTCACAATATTTTGAGATACGGAAGTTATGTTTTATTACGCGTTGTCAAAACGGTTAACAAGTAGTTTCGTTCACGCTAGTTAGAACTTTTATGAACCGTTTAATAGCTTATAAATGATTTAATGAAGCATTGTCTATATTTCACAAATCAGAATGTAAATGTTAGAAAACCGAGTCTGTAAATTAAATTCTTGAAAACTAAAAACGTATTTTGTAGTATTATTTTTATGTGATAGAGGATAGCTTATAATAAAAATTGAATTAATCATTACTTAAAGTAAATCTGATAGGTTTATCGTGAAATCTACTTAAAAGAAATCGAGGTCAACAAATATTCCGTGTAACAGTAAATTTCGCAAGATAGTGAATAATTAAAAGGTCATGTGAACGTATGTAATTTACGGGTCGAAACCCGTAGTCTTTGTTGAAAAGGCGTGGCGTTCTACTTCAATCAGCAACAGGAAATTATGGCTAATTTCCATTATAGCAGCTTTTTGCCATCATTACTTACATTGTATATTTAGTAGCACTTTGGCAATATTTTTATTTTGCCTTGCATTATCATACAATAGGTATTTAGTTTTCAACATCAGCCTGTTAAAGTCCACTGCTGTATGTAGGACATTTAATAATTAATATATTAGATTACATTTAAGAACGTATATACGTTCATTTTAAATTCTATATTTTACATTTTTATTATTACTTTTATATTAATTTTAGTTTTAGTTACGTTATTTCAATGTAAATTTTTAGTCTGTTCAATGCAAGTAAGGTGACATTTTTTGGGAATTCATTGTTATATATTTCATACTTATTCTAAATTTATTTAAATTACTATAACAAAGAATTTTATTGACTAATAAAATAAATATTATTAGCGAGTCCACCGAACGAAACGAAACAATTTATCATTTTAAAGTCTTTTTATATTTGGGTTTCATTTTAAATTGTCTGGAATCGTCTTGAAGATCACAAAGAACCTTCTAAAGTCGTCTGTTCCTATAACAATGTATTCAATGCGATGACAAGAATTTTCTCGCGAAACAATTTGTTCTGAACACAGGGAATGCGAATACAGTGTGCATAATGTTTACCTTTTTCAACAAAGCAGAGTGTTTGCGTATTTAAATTTGTGAATATTTACAATTTATCTATTAAAGAATTTATATATAAGACATTTTATAAAGTTATAGACTTCACGATTTTGCCTAGATCTGAGAAGAAGAGTCATAAAAACAGCCGGGATTTATTATTTCTTTTTTCTCTCTCTTTTCTCTATCTTTTTTCCTTAGGATTATATATTATATTATAAGCATTTACTGTATTATATACCTAAACTAAAAGAAATGAATAAATGATGTTTGATACCTTTTAAACTTCAATTGTTAAGAATTCAATAACGTGAATAAGAGAGTTACTATTAGATGATCTGAAAGGTCTGCAACGCACCTGCGGCTATGCTGGAGCTAAAGGTGTCCATGGGCGATGGCTCGTTTTTATTAGCGGACAACCTGCCTTTAAAAAAAACTTAAAACGAAAGCTAAACGAAACGAAACTTGCTATATTCCGAGATGCAATTTCGGACGTGACGAAACATGAATATCCTCGAGATTTTTGCGAAAATACACTTTTAACTTTGCATTAAAATAAATTGGTTCTTGTTAACAAATTTAAACATTGCTTGAAATTAGTGTTCTTATGCATCTATAATACGTAAAGAAATAGAGTTTAAAATAATAAAAAAAATTGTCGTGAAGAATATAGCATGTGGTTTGAATTCTTCTAATATAAGATTGGGTTAATACTAGTTGCATTGCACGTTGTCAGTCATATTATAGGTTGAATTTTAAAAAGTATATATTTAAAGTAAATATGTTTTAAAAATATTTAAGAGCTGAACCGTAAACATAACAGCTTGAGCAGCTACATACAACTAAACACAGCTACAAAGGAATGTTGAAACAGGTATTTTCCAGACGATTAAAACTGTGAACAAAGTAGAGGAATGACATTTTACAAATCCTAGATAAAATTTATTTCTATATATATATATATATATATATATATATCTCTAGCAATTTGAAAACGGCATCGCTTTCTTGTCATAATGAAAATATTTGTGACTCTATTTTATTAAATTTGGTTTAAATTACAGTAGATGATTGCTTTTTTTATACAATCAGTGGCAAACGAGCAGGAGGCTCAACTGCAAGCCTAGCCCTTGCAGAGCCGCGAGTGCGTTGCCGGCATTTAAGGAATGTGTACGCTATTTTCGTAAAGGTCCTCTAGTCATATTGGTTTGGAAATAGCCCTGCTGCCAGCAAATTCCACAGAATTTTTTTAATGGTTTTTTTTTCATATAATCCAATTGTTTTATTAAAAATGAATATAACATTTTAGAATTTAGTCTAATTTCTGAAAAACACTATTAGCTTGTTAATCATTTTCTTATTCTTCTTATATGTAAAATACTTGTTTGTAAATAATATAATATTAAATTGTAACAATAAATCATAAGGTACTATTAAAAAATAAAATTCTTCATAGTTCTAGCCACTGCATTACCACAAAGGCCTTAGCCGGGTTTTTGAAGTTCAATGATTTATAAGTATCAACTCTAAAGTGTAGTACAAAGGGAGCAGTGAAATTTTATGCGGTTTTTACAACTGAAAGGAGATTAATACGATTAAAAGAAGCCATTTGTGGATCAAGTTATTACCGTTCTTGATTTAGTACCGTTTTAAAGGGAATTTAAAAACAATAGAAAGAATAATATACTCACCCATTTTTAGCACTTAAAGTCTTTTTACGTACTCCTCAATCTATTATTCAGCAATATACGGTAACTCAAACGATAAGAATTGTGACCAGGTGTCCATGGGCATCGACGATTGTTTACCATGGAGAAACTCTCCTAACCCTACATCTGTTATATTATAAAAAAACTTGTTGAACTTGAACTTGTAATTCAACAACTAAATTTTATCAAATTTGGTAATATCACTTAGATCTAAAAATATAAATCAATATCGCATTTAAAAAGGCACAAGTGATTAGTGGACATAAATAGACTAAATGTAAGATTGAAATCGTCTTATAAAGGTATTAAATCAGGTTTAAGGCTATATTTCTGGTTGACAATTAAATAAAACTGCAATACAATGTGTGGACGTGACCGTAATAGGTCCTTTAAGCGAGGCTCCCATAATAAAGTTGTGTGATCCACGTTTCAGATTGATTTAACCTTTAAGTGTAACGTTAAATCGATGTTGTTTTTGGCGAACAATTTGCGTGCTGCGGGACGCGGGGAGGCTTGTGACGCACGCGGCCCTCAAAGAGGGCGGGGTCTCTGCGTCACGTGGCACGTCAGATTATCTCGTAGATGTTCGTTGCCAGTGCGGTGTTACAATATAAGACGTATCTGTCAATTTTAACATTATTCTTACCTTAATTACAATTAATATGGTATAGGTCGAGTTATATTTTGAGTTCTTGATATTTGAGAATATTATTATTTTTATTATTACACGTTTAGTGTAAAATTCAGTTTGAGATCATTGACATATTCTGAACAAAATTACTTGGAACACTGTTTTGTTTATTGGAAGTTTTATTTTTAGGCAGGAACTCATTAAAATAAAAGATTTACTAATTGGGATAAACTTATAGCACCGTAAAGCGGTAGAAATACGAAATTGTAGAGAGTATGAGGTATAAAACAACTATTTGTATAAGTTATTTTCAACTGGCTTTTATATTTGATGCGCCAAGATTCTGAATATAAAATAATGGTAGTAAAAATCTTACATATTATTATTGCGTTTTAAAATAAACGAAAAGATTGAATGTTTGATATAAAACTAGTGAACTGCAAAGATAACGAGACCACAGACAAGACGGGAAGCCTTACCTGCTTGTTTGTTTTTTGCCGCATTTGTTGGCGAACTTTTAATTGGATAAACAGTTTACTGTTAGCGAAGCATTGAAAAGGGTCCATGATAAAAATGGCTAATAAAGACATCACTACATTAAATTGCTCTTTAGCTATTTTTAGGACTAGTTTAATCAAAGAGTAAGATTTTGACCCAATAGATTTTGAAAAATTTAGAAAATAGATGCCAAAATAGTAGGCAATAAGCATTTTGTTTTCAAATTCTTAGGGAACGAAACAACACAAAATTGTATTGATATTACCTACTTTTCATTTCTTTAATAACATTAAGCATTTGAACCTTATTATTGCACTTAACTAATGAGGTAATGTATAAAATGAATATCGTTCTAACCGATTCACTACGGTATAAATCCAATTTTGATGGAATATATGAATGTCACGCGATAGTGTTCCGTATACCGTTTGCATAAGTGTGATAGGGGTATATTCAACAAGTTTTGATGGCTTAACGCTATACCACAATTTTTCAACATACAAAATGTATATCATTGCACAATTTAAAAAATTCATGTTTTGATTGGCAATATTATGAAACACTATATTAACAATATATCCAAATATATTACTATATAGTCTCTTTAGTGATGTAGACTATTTCTTATCACAGAATACTCAACGTGATTCGGTACTTGTCCTGTGTTTCGCTGAGTGAGTGAGGATATCGGAGGCTCTTAAAAGTGCCGCTTAAGTGGCATAATAAGCCGGCATCACAGCCAATGCGCACTGTGGCGGGGTAGTCCATGGCCGGCGGTGTTCTCTTACCATATAGAAGACCCCTTCCCGTTGTCCGCTATAGTATTAAAAAAACACATACAGAGCTTTGATATCAGATTTGAATCAGCTGCCTGCAGAGATATTTACGACGGCGATCTTAAAAAAGGTACCTATCGCTTAAAGGCCAGCAACGTACCCGCGGCCCTGCAAAGGCTAGGGGTATCTATGGTTGGAGTACAACTTATTCTAGATGAACGTCTTGCTCAATTGCCACAATTTCCATTAAAAAAAGGAAATAAAATCTATATACATATTCTATTACTAAAATATACTAGGTTCAAAAATTATTGTTTATCAACTTGTTCTTCTTTAATTATATATTTTTTAATAAATTCATCAAATTAATTTTAATTTACTAATTTACTAAGTATTTACTTATACATTGTCTATATAGTATATCTTCTTCGAGTTATATACCAAATGAAGCAAGTGTAAAGTTATAGTTATTTGCATATAGCTAATAGGCACTTTTATACCCGTTCCATTAGGGAATAAGAGTAATTTTCTTCTTTGTTTGAGGAAAACTGCACGCCATTAACAACTACATCAATCTGGATACAAAATACTAATGATCCATTTAATTTTTCTTTATCTAATAATAAAAAAAATTCAACAAAATTTCAAAGGAATGTTTTGCATTTTTAAAACTACAAATAATGTGATTGATGTAATAAATATTAACGTTCTAGACAGCTCTTAGTGTAAGTATTATAAATACGGGCTCAGAATTGAAAATAGATTAATAAATTTAACGAAGTTTTATAGATTTATCAAATTAGAAGTATATTAACTATTAAAATTATTTATTAAATTATTTTAACAACGCATTATTAAAGTTCATTAAGAATAAGTTTTTTTAATGATATAGTGGACAACGGAGCAGATGGATCTCCTTTATGGTAAGAGAACATCGCCGCCCATGGACAACCGCGCCACAGTCTGTGCATTGGTTGTGTTGCCGGCTTTTCACGCTACTTAAATAGCATTTTTAAGGGCTTTTGATATCCTCACTCACCGTTTCAAGTACAACTACCATTTCATGCTGAGTATTTTGTGAGCCTGTTGTATCACTTTGGAAGAGCCGGACTAATTAATGCTTACGCATATGCTTCGTGGTTCTCCCACGGGTAAAAGTAAAACTTTAAATCTCATTACAGGGAAATGCACAGTTAAATTTTACATTTAAATGTAGTTTTATGCCTATTTACAGGCCACTCAATAACTTGGTAGTAAACCGCAAATTTATTCCAGCTCCAATTCACCACAACTTTACTGAATTCAAAAAATTTAAATGAGGCATGATAATTTCGTTATTTATTGCTAATCCTAACACAGTAAAGAAATACATTCATACTAACTGACTAAAGGAATAGGTTTTAGTAAACAATTTCTCCATCTTGAAGTACCTACATTTTGTAAATATTACGACCGCTTGGGAAAATTATATCTATCTATTACATTGCTAAAACAAAGAATCTTAATTGTTACGCCGTAGGCCCTAGGAAACTGCTACGAAATATGCGAGTTTAATCGTGACGAGGCATGGTATGCCCACGTAATATTCGTGATCTTTTCCATATAATTTCATCTCATATTCTATTTCTAGGCAACTTTAAGAATTTATATAAATTGAAATATAATAGAAAACTAATTTTGTCTTGTAGATATACTGAATTTGTTATATAAAATAATAAAATAAAAACAATATTAATAGGCTTCTTATAATATCTTATAATAAATAAAAATATATTTAGAATATATCTCATAGCTTCTATTTAGTATTAAAAAGGCATATATATTCTATAAGTCGAAAGTTTTCTTACACCTACATTACGTCGGTGATAGATAAACAAATATGAAAAATTGTAATATATTGAAGATAAACAGGACCACTCGAATTCCTGTACTAAAATTATAAATTATTAATTTATTTAGCATATTATAACTATTTTACATATCACCCAATATACTAAATGATAAATTCTTATGCTTGCGTAACTACGTAGAAACGTGTTCTAATTAACAAAGTGTGATAAATCGTAAACAACTTCAATAATTTAAACTGTTTCCGCTACGTGTATTGAACTGCCTTAATTAATCACCAATACACCCAGCAAATTATCCGTTATTAATTGCAGGTAACTGATGAGTACTTACGTAGCTATATAAATTAACCGGCAATAAACATTTCTAAGTACTTTTGCTATTGCTATAGATCAATATTAATTTTCATTCGCTTTTATTTGAACAGTATCTATTAGCTTATATACATGATAAACCATTGGAGAAAATAATCAAAATAAAACTGAGTGAGTGAAGAAATCGGAGGCTCTTCAAATTATGCCGTATAAGCACCGTAACAAGCCGCGACACAACCAAAGCGCGGACTGTGGCGCGGTTGTATAGGGGCGGCGATGTTCTCTTTTCAAATAGCAGACGCTCCGCTATGATATAAAAACAAACCAGTGAATAATAAAGACAAATGCACATTCCATCAAAAAAATTAAAACCTTTTAATTAGTGTCCCATGGCTATAAATATTTTTATGTGAAATGTCTAGTTTCTTGAAATTTTAGAACAGCCATTGATCAAATTAGTTATAAAAAATAATAAGCCAATGAATACGTTACATAGAAACACACAACATAGAAAAACCAAGAAATATTATAAAAAAAGGAACATGAAAAAGTATTTTTATCTTGATATCTTAGGCTAATAAAGGCTTTGTTGAAATTTACGCTAAGAATTAAATTATCTTACTCCTACGTGTTTCAGTGTTTGTATGAATTCTCTACGGGCACGTAATTTTAATTTAGTATATTTTAGGGCGAGCGGCAAGTTCCCAGAAACGTTAGAAACACAGTAACTGCAAATTTGTGTATTATTTATTTTAATAGATTTTGTTTATATGTATTAATTATCTTCTAATATCGGTATATCTATTAGTGTTTGGGAGTTCATCGGTGTTTTAATTTTATTAGACCATCCGCAACATAATTTTACCCATGGAAAAGTTATTTTGAGTAATATCATCATCATCATCATGATGATAATACAATATTAATTGGGCCAGTTTTTTTGAATTGATACCACGGGCTCAATGAATATCAGCAAGAAACAGTACTTGTAGTGTTTCGCTTAATAGTAAAGATATCAGAAGCCATTTAATATATACCAATCAATTAGTGTAAAAAGCTGGTTGCACAACCGAAAACGCGGATTTCGGCGCGGAGCCACCGACTCTGTGACCTACTGCAATAAAATAAAAAGAACAGATGAGTGATATTTGACGTGTGTTGTAGCGCTGTAATTCCAAAACAATTAGAGCAATTATATATTGGTCTATATAGTGTATAATGTTTATGAGAATCATAAATAAATGTAACAAAACTTTAAAGGCAAGAATATAAAGAAGGATTACGTGACTATCAGTAAGTCAGAGTGGCTCTAAATCTTTCAAATCTATGTCGATTCGAAAAGGGATTGAAGTATTTCCTTACCTTGCATTTGGGTCAAGTTTTCTTCGGCCGGGTGTAGCCTTCTAAAATTCAACGAAATTGAACGCAAATCCGATTTGTTCGTCTCTCAGAATGAATTCTTTCTCAAAGCGGGAATCTCACGATCTGTGGCTTAAAAACCTCATAAGATTCTTAAAAAGGCGTCTTTTAATTCTACCTCCAAACCCATTTTAAAACGATGGATTCAATGTCTGCTATAACCATTTTAGTGTAATTACACATGACCATTTCTTCGATTAAAGTTTAATATTATACTATAGCTTTTGAGACGCATTTTTGCCTAAGACCCATAAGTATTTATTGATCATTACGCGATACATGCAACAAAAAGTTATGTAACTAGTTGTAGCTGCAACCACGTTTAAAACTAAGAGTAAAATTTATTACATGGTGTACAGTGTATACGTACAAAATAAACGAATATAATTTAATAATAAAAACTAATGTGTAAGGTAAACCACAGTACATTTTCGTAGATAAATAATTTAATTTCAGAAGACAATAATAAATCTACTTTGTACATGTATATAATCAAATTTAGCAACTCAAGTATTCGCGTATTAAGCAAGTGTAGGAGTGGTTACGATCTTCAAGGGAACTTTGATACTAAATTTCAAAGTTGAAGTCAACTTATGAAAGCGAGTGAATCTGTTATTCTAGAAGGACTGTGGAATGGGACGGCGCGTACAGCATAATAGACATAGGATTAATGACTTAATATCGTGTCGCTGGGTTCTCTTTATGACCTTAAAGACTCTGGCTATGAGTATCATGTTAAGCTTGGTAGAAGCGATTTGTAATAATTGGTACATTTCATTTATTATTGCATATTATTATATTATCATATTATTATATTTAATTTTGTTTTGCATATTATAAACGTGTATTATAAAAACTATATTTTTTTATTATATAGCATAAAATGAAGCAGGTGGGTCTCCTATATGGTAATAGAATACCGTCGCCCTGGAACAACCACGCCAAAGTCCGCGCATTAGTTGTGTTGCCAGCTTTTTACGCCAGTTAAGCGGCGCTTTTATGGGCCTCCGATATCCTCTCTCACTCATTAAGAATGTGTGAATAATTTATTATACCTTTTTTATCTGAAATTTTTATATAATTAAAAAGACTCGATATTATTTTTGATATACGTGCCAAAATATTAGCTGTTTAATGGCTATGTATTACTTAAATAATGGGTTAACATAAAAAGACCGGATTCTGTCTACATCTTACCCGTTAACTCACAGAATACCATTGTGACGCAGTATTAGTTCTATATTTCGCTGTGTATATGAGGTTATGGAGGCTCACAAGTGGGATAAAAACCCGGCAACACAATAAAAGCATAGTTTTTTGGCACGGTTGTCTGTGGGCGACAGTGAACAACTGTCAAAATGAAAAAGAAAACTTTATTTCGCATCAAAATGTGCTTCATTTTATTTTTTTATTTAGTATATAATAATAGTATGTATATAATTTTTGTAAGGTATTAGAAGTCTTAAAATTTAGTTTTTCTTAATCTTCCTAATTAAAAGATTAGGTAAGATAAAGTTTCGTAGAAAGCACGTAGGTAGTTCTAAGCTCGTAAGCCGGCTCCAGTCCTATTAGCGGCACCAAATATTGACCGAGTTAATTGGATACCGTTATCGCTCTTATCACACATCACTGCTTAGAGCGTCAGAGCCTTCATTATGACCAGCCAAAACAACAATACCTATTAGCTAGCTACGAAGTAAGCGTAGCGCTACGCTACGCAATTGTTATGTTCATACCGAAAACTCAGTATAATCAAGTTGGAAGATAAATATTTTTAAAATTTTTGTTGTAATTTTTATTAAATAAATTATATATTTCATAGGCTGAGCATAAATAAAGCTTTCATTTTTGATGTCGCTTTGAAAAATTTCTTTTAAAGAAAATGTTAAGGCATTTAATAACTAAATGTAATTATATATAAATATATTTATATTCATTTATATCATTTAACAGAACTAATTGACTACAGAGGATTTTTAATGCGCTGTGCTCACTTTCAACCCCAAATTCCCACTAAAAGTGTATAATACTGACTCATCAAAACAATAAATTATTCTAATTAAGCTCATAACCTATGATTTCCCTATTCAATACTATAAATTTAAATGTTACTCACTGGTACAACTTAATCACTAACTTTAGTTGTATGATATTTATTTTAGAGACAAAAAATTCAATCTGTATAGATTATACTGCGATAAAATATTTATGTGATGGAAAAATTGGAAATAGATAGATGGAGTTGATTCAAATAAAATAAACTTTGAATAAATATATTTACGAATACATATTGCCTTATTAAATTAAAGCAAGCGATATCTAATATATAAACTTTTTTAAATAAAAAATAGATACTAAATCAATTTGAAATCATAATTGTGTTTGCTTATATCATATATTGAATGTCTGTAGACATATTTTCGTCAATATATACTCTGTGTTATATCTTTATTTGAATAAATAAAGATATAATTCTATTGATTGTACTTTAAAAGCCAAAGTAAGCAATTATGTGATATCAAATAACCCTGGATTTAAATTTAATGCGTGATCAAGTAAGCTACGAAGGCGGTTCCAAAATAACCATTACTCAAATTAACGGCAGGAAATAAAACTCTTTAGTCACAATTAGGAAGTCATTCAAGCTTATCGCGACGTGTTATTTAAAACTTAAGGCCAAGAAAAGGGCACATAATAGCATAATGCATTAAATAGCATGTCAAGGTCAAATGTAATTAAACCAAAGCCTTGAAATTTTAAGTGCGGTTACTATAATATATTACAAACGACAATTTCAAGGAATATTTAAATGAACCCGTTTGCATTTACAATATAAACCGAGAGAGGTTTTATGGCCGTAAGTTATTTGGAGCCATGCATATGTGATTAATTCTATTTTAGAAATTTACAAAAGGCTTATCAATGACGTTGCGGTGTATGATCTGTTAAATGCTTAACCGCCTTCAAATATATCTTTATAATAAACATTTAAAAATATCAGTATGGTTACTTAAGTAATAATTCATTCGGCCGGCTCGTCCGAAGTGATACCACGGGCTCACAGAATACTCAGCGTGAATTGGTAGTAGTACTTGAAACGGTGTTACTGTGAATGAGGATATTGGAGTCCCTTAAAAATGCCACTTAAGTGGCCTAAAAAGCCAGCGACGCAACTAATGTGCGGACTGTGCGTTTGTCCGTGGGCGGCAGTGTTGTCTTACCATATAGGAGACCAACCTGCTCTATTGCACGCTATAATATCAAAAATTAAGCAAGTACAAATTAAAAGGCATTCAGCCTTTATATTATTGCCCCTTTATTCTATTAATCTTGTCTGTCGAACTCACGTAAGCTATAAAAAGAATTTTCCTGCTTTGCTTTTAGTAAATACGAAAGCAGAAGTAATAAATCTGAAAAGCTACAAATCGTATAGAAATGCTGATTTAATTTGGAGAAATGTTTAAATGCACAATTTGGACAAACTTTAAAGACATGCATATTTTGCAAATCTAACCACACCGCGCCTTTTAGAACTATTTAGATGCAATCGAAACTGAAGTATTATATTAACTCTTGCACAAAAGCAATAATAATAAATGGTAAATAATAATAATAAAAAAGGTTTAATTGCAAATTTGGAATTTTTATGGCGTTTAATAAAAATGCAATAATATAAACAATAATAGAAATAATAATAATAATATAAATAATCTTTTTTACGGTTTTAACGTAATACGAAATAGAAGAACTTTCTATACCTAATGTTTCTATTTTACGAGATTATGATGTATTTTTGGAAGTGACACGATTTTATTGACATTACAATTAGATTTAATTATTTTTAAATGTTTGCTTTTCTATTTATTTTTAGTTATGAAATAAATATATTAAGTACAAATTATAAAGTGTTTTTTGCATTAATTTTATTTTTGCTATCATAAAAATGTAATAAAATTATAAATAAAAACGTTAATTACATATTACAACTATTAATACTGGAAACATTCTTTATATACATTAATAATATAGGTTTTTCAGATCTCCAATAAATTTTTCGCTCTCAAATTTTGTACATATTTTCGAATAGAGTTGAACGTAAATGCATTTTCGTTGTAAAAATGTGACCTGGTATTGTGGTAATCCGATAAAGTGACCGACGCGATACCACTATATTCAGGTGGCTTGGCCTGACCTGGCCACCTGAAATGTTAGCGAATAATATTCAAATTCGTTCAGAAATCCATCAGACAAGGCAATTTCAATTAAAACACATTCTAACAGTTCTTTAATTATAACGAATGGAAATTATTTTTTATAGAATGGATATTTTTATATAATAATTAAAATTAATTACTATTTAATAATGATTAACGCTTAATTTGTGTTAATTAGTTTAAAAAACACAAGAAATACATAGTAAAATAACCAAACGTATTGATACAAAATTATAGCATACCAATGATAGAATGAATATGCAAAGTGCGTGACAGAATAGATTAACTTTGACACAGTCAATTGTTTATGCGATTATGGTGCAAATAAAGAACACGATAAATAAGAAAGTAAGAAAGATAAAAGAGTATATTTTATAGTAGATATTAGTTAATAATGTAAATAAACCGCACCACCCGTTTCACTCGGGGGAGAGTCATGCCAACACACTAATTTGGGCGGCTCATCTGAAGTGATAACACGGGCTCACAGAATACTCAGTGTGAAATGATTGTAGTTAGATGTAGTTGTACTTGAAACGGTGCTTCTACTGTGTTTCACTGAGAAGATATCAGTAAAAATCCGGCAAGACAACCAATGCGCAGACTGTGGTGCGGTAGTCCTTAGTCGGCGGTGTTCTTTTACTATACGAGTATAGGAAAACCACCTGCTCCGTTATCCGCAATACCATAAAAAATACAATAAATATTAGTTCTAATGAGAAAAAGTAAAGTATTGCGAAATGAATAAAAAAGTTAGTCAATTTGTATATACAGGTGCTCTATACCCCGTTTGGATATATATATATATATATACGGATGTTTCGTAGCGAAATAAACCCGTCAAAGAAAACAAATGAGAATACAGTTTATTATGCCTTTGCGTATTTTATTGCACGAATAAATATGTATCGCGTGGTTAATTTTTTTCATTCTTATCGTTTGAATGGAGTCAGGAGACGCGTTTAAAGTTTTTTCACTAGAAAATCACTTGGAAAATCACGTGGGTGAGTTCTCGAGTGGCGACCGCGCACTGGAAAACGCAGAGTGGGACGTCCCGCCACACGATGGAAAGACGACCTAACGAAGGTCGCGGGCAACCGCTGGATCCAGATCGCTCAAGATCGTAGCGGGTGGGCGTCTTTGGGGGAGGCCTA
>DWCF01001565.1:0-29438 GCA_018230265.1 Delias oraia | reverse complement strand
AATTTCAATCCCTTATGATTGTTTTATACGATTTTATATCCTAAATACCCGATATACCTGTTGCTGAATTTCACCACCGAACATCGAGGTAGAATACAAAGTTTCTCTGTGGAATCAGCTGCCAGCAGGGGTATTTCCAAACCAATACGACTTGAGGATCTTAAGATCTTAAGAAAAGAGCGTACATGTGCCTTAAACAACGCACCCGCGGCTCTGCAAGGGTTGGGGTGTCCGTGGGCGGAGTGCCGCTTGCTCTAGGTGGTCCTCCTGCTCGTTTGCCACCATTGTATAATAATATAACTTAAAACGAACTGTATATACATTAGAAAGTATCATTAAACTATTCTTCGTCGGTCGAGCGATCGCCACCTGTTGTAAATAATATTTTAATTACTAACCTCTTTTGTATGCATATAAACTTTGCTAAAATGAAATGTTTTCTTAGGGCTCTGTCTCGTTTCAACAACAACAAATGGTCGTCAGTGAGAGAGTGACAATGTTTAAGGCACTGTTTCAAGTAAATCATAGTTTTATAAATATGTGGTTGAACCCTTTTTTTTAATCTAACAAAAAGGTTAGAGTTTTGATATACGCTGCAAGGAGGTTTTACTACGGCGTTATAATACGGCCGAGAAAAGAGGCTACATAGCGCTTTAACATAGAAACTTTCCTCTATGGTTAGTGAAATGTCTTATGTCGGCACGCATTCGTAATTACGCCGGCGCGTGCTACTCTCTAAATATTAGATTCACTGAAGATGATTAATTTCCGGCAACCGACATTGTCGCTGTGATGAATTAATTACTGTTATATATACATTTTATTAATGCGTATTTATTTTCATAGTATTTTGTGAAGTATTTTTTTCCCTATTCCTTTCCTTCCATTTTAACATTAAGACGTTTAACGATTCATTAGGCTCGCAACCTCGGCGTGACCATGCCCCGGTAACTTACAACACTTGTCATTTGAGGTCAGGTCTATAATTTACGATTGGTTGAACATTAAACTATACTTAGCTATACAAAGCACTTTCGTGACTGTCTGTCTGTGTATTGTGCTAGAGATTCTACGTTCGAATCCTTTGTAAACAAATTGTTTCGGTTATGTACGTCTGTTAGCCGGAGTTCGGCGATATTTAACGGATATATGCCAAGACGACTATTATAGAAAGAAATTTATGATTGAAAATTTTCAGTACATACTACGGTCAATCGCCAAAAACTTCTCATAGACAATAAGTTAATTATTTGTGTTAGATAGAATAGATTTTATAGAATATTATTATATTATTATTTTATGATTATATAGAATATAGTTTTTTACATTGCCGTCAGATGTCACCGCTCTATATGTTTTAGAAACATTTTTCATTTATTTATTGTTTTTTAAATTTTCACTTTTCAGCTATCATTATAGGGTTTACCTAATTCAATAGTGCAGCTATCTTATTTTAATATTTATACACTAAATTATCTATTTATAACAAATTTTACGCAATGCTGTTCTACTACTTATTCTGGCTTTGTTTAAGTGCATCAATATCTAATAAAAGACATTATTTATCTAGAAAACTATTTATATGGAATCATCTACAAATCCAATAGATATTTTCAATGATTTGAATATATAAAACATATACCCGTGGAAGAATACTCACAGAATACTCAACGTGAAACGGTACTTGAACTGTGTTTCGCTGAGTGGGTGAGGATATCGGAGGCTCTTAACTATGCCGCTTGAGTGGCGTAAAAAGCCGGCAACACAACCAATGCGCGGACTGTGATGTGGTTGTTCATGGGCGGTTGTGTTCTCTTACCATATAGGAAACCCACCTGCTCCGTTGTCCGCTATACTATAAAAAAACATACGATTTGTATATAAGGTTTTACCTTACTTTGTTTAGGACAAAAAGTGTTAGCATATAAGAATTGTACAGGCGATTGTATGTAAATATACGACCTTAACTACCCACACAAGGAAAGAATACGTTTTCCTTTGTATAAGATAATGAACTTTGAGCTTGCTTGCGTACGACTCTAGAAGGATCTAGGAGAAGGGTGGGAAGAACGGGGTACTTCTCGGGGCGCCCCAGCCGATAGCTACAAGAAGGGAACAAAAATCAGATTACGTTAACGAAAAAGTGTTTCAATTTCAAACACGGCCCGTTGTCTAGTGAAAATATCTTTAGTTGATTTTTTGTGATATTTTTAAAATGTAATTTTTTTTCTTCTCCGATTTTGAATGTACATCCAGGTCTGTTTCTATTTGTATGTTGTCGTGAGGTGATGATTGCTATGAAAGAAAGGTAGAAAATCTATTATTTTGTCGGTACAAAAAATAAAAAAAATAATAATAGTTACTTAGTAGCTACACTACGTTAGATGTGTATAATAATTAAGTGATACACACACATTCCATAGGAGCTGGCAACGCACCCGCGGCTCTGCAAGGCTAGAGGTGTCCATGGGCAGAGGACCGCTTGCACTATGTATGCCTCCTGGTCATTTGCCACTGTTTCCATAGTAAATAAAAAATAAGATTTATAAGAAATAGTATTTTTTATATTTACGCGCTAATTCTTTCAGTTTGTATTTTCTGTGTAAACCGTTTAAGTTATAGTAATAACATACTTAAAATTAATTGGTTATTATCTCATCTAATCATATTTTAATATATTATTATAATATTATAAAGTTTTATTAATAACATTATGCCAAAAGCAAACTAAGCCCCACTTAGGAGAGCATTTTAATAAATAAAAAGGTTTTAATATGTATATACATTTTATTAATATGATGGTAGGTTTGTACACTCTATAAGATGATTCTTGCGTATTTAAGACGCAGGAAGTTATATAATTCACAGCGTATTGTGTATTACGAAAAAACTGAGTGAAAGTTGGCACGTCATACTATACTTATAAAACGGATTGTTGTAATTTGCGTAAAATAAAATCAGGAAGAGGATGTCTGAAACAAAATGGTGAAATGGGGTATTAGAGAGCACGATTTTTAGTTTTTCTAATCAAAGACTACTAAGAAAATCCAAAACGTTTTTAGGACCCCTTGATGGGTATATTTTATAATTAAAACCCTATTAAGTAGTCACTTTTATCGCAAATACTATTTTTATGGTATAGCGGACAACAAAGCAGATGGGTGTCCTATATAATTTAAAAAAATCGCCGCCCGTGGACAACCGCGCCACAGACCGCGCCTTGGTTGTGTTGTCTGATTTTTACGCCACTAAGCGGCATTTTTAAGAGCCTCCGATATCGTCACTCACTCCCCGAAACACAGTAGAAGCACCGTTTCAAGTAGGTACTACTACTATTTCACGCTGAGTATTCTGTGAGCCCGTCTCGCAGACCAGCGACCCAATAAGTGCGTCCGCATATGCAAATGCTTAGCGGCGTAAAAAGCCCGCAAAAGAACCAATGCGTGGACTGTGGCGCCGTTTATGGGCGGTGGCATTCTCTTACCATACAGAAGACCCACCAGCATCCGTTGTCCGCAAAAGAATAAAAAAATATACGTACATAAAAGTTTTTCCTTATTCTACATATTGAACTATTTTTAAACGTTTTTTCCTTGGGTTTTTCCGTCTTTCGCTATTTTATAGATTTGGCAACTCTAATAATTTTGTGTTCGGTACCTATTTATTATAGATTTGTTTTTATATCGCATATAGAATGTGTCATAGTAAAAAAGTTTCAGAGGCAAAAACTATTGGTTTAGCTGAGTTTGAAATGTAAATAAATTTAATTAAAAACTCATTAGTACCTACTTCGAACATAGTTTGATTTGTTTTAAGCATTAACATTAGAAAATATTGATGTCATGGAAAAAAATATAGTCTCCCTCTCGCTGACATTTATTTTATGTTGCAAAAACGAGACGGAATAAAAACAAAGTGTCTGTTCAGTTACGGTTCTAAGTAATTTTGATTTTATCTAATGAGATGTCAACCAGTGTTTTATTGGCATTTTTTATTCGTCCCTCGACGGGTATTAATATTCTGTTATGTATTTAATATTATCTCTTGAGACGTTTCCAAGGAAATAATACAAAACCTTGAATTTTTATGATAATTTAGCAAATGGTTTTTTAACCATGCACGTGATGTCTCATGAAAAAACATAGATTTTTATTTAAATTGTAAATATTTTGATTGCTGTGTGAAATTGTATATTAATATAAAAGCAATATGTAAGAATTAATAATGAAATAAAAAGCAAATGGCCTCAGTCTAGTCTAATATTTCTAGCCATGGGAGAGCCATGCTGAAACCAGATTCACAGAATACCGACTTGAAATAATATTTGTACTGTTGGTGTGACCGAGTGAGGATATTAGGCCCGACGTACGCATGAATGAATAACAAACTTTAAAGGAATTCTTATAAATTAAATGAATTTAGCGAAATGTATCATATGTATGTAGTTAAATGATAATAAAAATATATATCTCCAGTGGGAGAGCCACATTGAGGCTATGCTAACGTACTAATTGGCCCGGTTCGTCTGAAGTGATACCACAGGGTCATAGATCAGCATGAAACGGTACTTCTGTTTTTCGCTGAGTGAGTAAGGATATCGGAGGGACTTAAAATATTGATTAAGCGGCGTAAAAAGCCGGCAAAACAACCGACATGCGGACTGTTGCACAGTTGTGTATGGGTGGAGGTGTTCTCTTACCATATAGGTGACCCATCTGCTCCGTTGTCTGCTTTATAATATAATAAATATAATAATAATATAATTGTATAAATTTTGGATAGATAGACTCATAACAAATTATTCTGGTATGTCACTGGGTATTTTAAAATTCGCTATAGTTTTTGTCGTTGTTAACTGTATTGATAATAAAAAAACTATTGAACGATGCGCGCGCGCCGATTCGCCTGAGTGACTGTGATCCAAATTGTGAAGTTAGGGCATTTTCACGATGTTATGATCAGTTGATTTTCATATAATACATAACAAAATCAAAGAGGGATTTTTAGTTTAATCTTTAATAAACGTTATATATGTATTACGGTCTACGGATGGTTGGAGAAGGGTGGCGTGTGACAGAACTTAGTGGAAAGAGTTGGAGGACCTATGCCAAAAGGCACTCCGAGCTGCGGGATAAGTTTATAAGTACCTAAATTGTTATACTAAATGCGTTTGACTCGCATTAAGAGGATTATTATTTATTATATTTTTATATTATGAATGAATTACACTCCTAGTTTTTATGAAAGAGGTGAAAATTTATATAAAATGGTATGGTATGGTATACGAAAAGAAAAAATAAGTTGTTTTATTCTCTTAATTGAAACAATTAATTATAATTATTAGTACTTTGAAGAAATAAATAATTTTTAAATAATTAAAAGCTTTTAGTTCACTCTACAGGTGTTTTAACTGATTGAGTTGGACTTATTTCTAAAATCTTCAATTTTTACATTACGTTACTAATAAGATTTATGTAAATGATCGCAAATGATCATGAGGCTCACCTATGAATAGCGATCCTACGCCAGACATCCTTAGCCCTTGCATGGTCATGGGTGTGTTGCTGGTCTTTTAGGGAAAAATACGCTCTTTTTTTTAATGTCCCCAAGCCGTACTGGTTTGCAGGCAGCTAATTCCACAGTGCAAAAGCAGCCAGAATTGTCATAAAATAAAAAGAAGTTCGCTATTCTGCCTCAATATTCGATGATGCTAGTCAACTACAGGTATTAATCCAAACTGTTCAAAATACGCCCCGTGTAAGATGTGATAAAAGATGCTGAGGGAAGTAAAATTTCTACACAATGCCAAATAGTCAAGCTGATGGGAAAGGATCTGGTTGTCTACGGTATCAGCTGCTCTACGCTAATCGATCTAGAGAAAGAAACTGATATTGAGCAGCTCCCGCCCAGAGGCGATAGCAATACTCCATATGAGGCCAAATTTGCGGTTTATAGAGTTGCAAGCGATATACAGAATTGTCTATGGTTTAATCGTGAATCCAGATGGTGAATCTTCAATTAGCAGAATGTGGATACACCTTTACGTTGCTCTACTTATGTTGGACATAAATGGATGTAGGCAATTGTATAAAATAGTGGCTTTCGTCAAATATGGCAATCACGTAAAAAATTCTCTCGGATTTTGTTGGTAACTTCAGCGTAGCGTTAAGATAATCCTATTTCTTTATGCTGTATCATTTCAAATTTCACCCATTTTTTCAACAATTCACCCGTGGGAGAGCCATGTTGAAGCATTTGATGTACTAAATGGGCCGACTCGTCCGGAGTCAACAAGACAACGGGGTCACAGTGAGGACATCGGAGGCCTAAAAACAACTAATGCGCGGTCTGTGGTGCGGTGAAACGGTCTGTGGCACTGTTTTCTTACCATATAGGAGACCTACCGGGCAGCACGACGTCTGCCGGGTCCACTTAAATATTATAAAGATATTTTAAACTAGTTTACAGAGTAAATATTACCAAACCGATCAAGGTGTATTTTGCAACGTCAGGATTCGCACTTCCGTGTGTAGCAATGATGCGAAATAGTGTTTCTATAATGAAATAGTTTCCGATTGAATTAAATTACCAGTGGTTATGCGAAGGTTATTAACATACAAAGAGGTACGTTAACTGCAATGAGTTAAGTAACGAAATTATCAATGACTGTTCCTACAGTCACCACAGTCACTATATATTACCTCCTGGTAATAATATATAGTGAGTAATTTGTATTTCTTGGCAAGTTTTCTGATGGTAACCGACACCTACTACTTCGTGATTTCCTTATAAGACAGTTAGCTACGAGGTTTTTTATGTTATAGCGGACAATGGATCAAGAGGGTCTCTTATATGGTAAGAGAATACAGCCGCCCATGGACTACTGCACCATAGTCTGCGCTTTATTTGTGATGTCGGTTTTTGTGTCGCTTAAGCGACATAATTTCAAGGGCCTCCGATATTCTCACTCACTCATCAACAGTACAAATATCGTTTCACGCTGACAATTCTGTAAGTCTGTTGTTTGTCTTTGATGAATCTCTTATAACTTTGACCGAGCCAACTCAATAAGCGAGTCAGCGTATGTTTCAGCATTGCTTTTCCCATAGGAGCCCTTCCAATAGATCCAATTTAATATATAATTTTTGGCTCTGGAAACTTGCCGCTTAATTACCGTTAAAAGCCTGCAACACAACCAAAGCGTGTATTATGTCGCGGTATTCTGTACGATCTTGATGTAACTCCAGACGAGTTGAGCCAAATATTGGACAAGCTGGCGCTCTTGCACTCAACCGTTCATTGCCAAGCCCTTCAGACAATACAATTCATAAATTGTATTATAAACTGTATTCTAACTGGGATTCGAATCCGCTAGCCACGTGAGGATAATGCTTATCGCTCTGGGATCTTGGAGTATGACTAGCCTAATGAGCGGTAGGCTTAAAACGGAAATTATAAGATGCGCATTTAATTGATAAGTTTTCGTGTTGATAGTATTTTCACAGATATTATCTGTGTATTTAATAAACACTCAATTGTTGTGGTAATACTGTATACGGCGTGTTGTGAGTCAGCTCATGTGTCATGAGTAAATATTTTCAACGATTTCCTATGTAGGTACCTACGGTATAAAAAACTTTGACCATGTAAAGATACCTACTATATGTCTTACTTTATCTTATAAATGCCCTTCAAGATACAGTAGAATCATAGTATGAATGTAAGGTAAAAGGTTTGAAATGCGATAATTAACTGCAGCCTCATAGCTAAGTGGTCTTATAAGTCTACAATGAAGCGAGTGGTATCGGGTTTGATCCTCTGCCAGGAAAAATTACAATTTATTCTTTCTTGAATGGGCTTGACAGTGGCCGGCCGAGAGTCTTAACAGTTTCTAATTTGTAGGAGAGCCATGCTGACGCAGTAATTGAGCCGGCTCATCCAAAGTGATACTACGGGATCAGAATATACCAGCGTGTAGCAACACTTGTATTGTTTCGCCGAGTTAGTGAGAATATCGGAGGTCCTTGATATGATATCGCTCAAGCGGCGTTAAAATCGACAAGACGATACACGGATAGCAGCGGGGGTGTCCATGCGCGGTTATCGCTACCATAGAGGACATCTGCCAGCTACCCGCAATAAGAAAAACGCTTTGTATACATAAAATTTGACCAGATTGACACAGGTTCTAAGTAATATACCAATATATGGCTTTATTTAGAATAATAGATACAGATGGATCGTAACTCGAAGTAGGCAAATACGTGCGTTTGTCTAAAATGAATAATCATTGAAATCTTGTTGATGTTGCAAAATACAATATAATGTGTATTTCGTTATAATAGCATTCTCACGACGCATTGCCTAACTGTGTGAATTATTCTGGCCTTTGCTACTGTTTTTGGTTGAAGAATCTATACGTCTTTATCTGAAGACAATAGCCACCTTTATGTTCCGAATAAGAATCTCTGCTAATAGACTTTTACTGAACAAGAATTCATTGGATTTGCTATTTTTTGCAGTAAAATAACGTTTTGAAACATCTGTAAGACAATAAATAGGTTTTTATATATTTTTTCTATGTATCTATAACATTTATGTACCTATCTGTAGTTGAATATTTTATAAGATAGATTGATTATGAATTTGAATACTTAGATATACTTTTTCTTGTGTGTTGAAAAACTTTTTGACAATTTTTTTCTTTTTTTATGTATTGAAAATATTTTTTTTGAGTATTTTTATTGTTGTCTGTATTGGAAAACTATTTTGACTAATTTATTTATTGTTGTAAATATGTATTGAAAATTTTTTTAGTCAATTTATTTTATTTCTTTCAAAGTAACGCCAAACGTTAACAATCTATCATTTAAATAAGTTTTACATTTTCTGTTGGAATATAAGGGCTTCGTGACTTTTGAGACGCTGCCTATGACTAGAGATATTTTGTGTCTAAACTTGAATTAAATTTCTGTTGATAAGATTTTGTGAGAACCTACATTTTTAAGATGTTTTATTTATAATTACTGCTCAATATTTATGTAGACATGTGAATTTTGAGATGCAATAAAAGAAAAGTATATTTTGTGTTTATTTTCGAGAGCTCTTAATAAAAATATATACCTCCTTCTATCCTTATTGAGTTCAATCAATTCCAGCCTACAGCGATATTTCTAATTCAATTTGACTTGGCGTGTTTATTAAAAAGTATCAATCCTTTAAAGACCGGCGACGCATATGCGTCCCTGCTGGGCGTGTTCATGATGGGCCACTTATTCTAAGTGAGCCTCCTGCTTGTATTCTTCCCGATTTATATTAAAAAAGAAGTATTCTAATAAAATGCCATAATTTACTGATTACTTTAAGAACTAACGTAGTGTCATGGGTACCCATACTGTAAGCAGCTGAGTCATTTTGTAATATTCTAATTATTTCTAAATATTTTTTTTATTTTACCACAAGTTCACATACATAACCGATACTTGAAAAAAATCTATGCTGATATAATTACACAATTAATATTACTACTGTACTTGGTATTGCTTATAACAACTTTTGGAAATAACGTCGGAAAATATACTGTCCCTACATTCCCTTCTCCTGGAACGACCGAATTTTGACAAGATGGAATTAGTTATAAATAGTTGTAATTAACATTATTGCAAATGCATTAATATAATCTTATTATTTATGTGGGTTAAGTTTCGAGCACAACTTTCTACTGTTGTGTAATAGAAGTATCGTTCGAGTTTAAATATTGAGATTTCTCAGCCGGCCCCATGGCCCACAGTGGGGTATCGGGCAGACGTGTTATCCTAACTTACCATTTACCAGTTTTCGTTAAGCTATTATCATCTTTGTTTCGTTTATATATTTTTGCAGCGGAGTAGACGGGTCTACTTCATGGTAAGAGATCACTGCTACCCACGGACATTCGCGCAACAATCCGTGCTTGCAGTGGTATAATTTCACGGGCCTCTGATGTGGTCACTCACGCAGCGAAACACAATACCAGTACTATTTCACGATGGCACTATTTGAGTCAATTAGTACGACTATATATGTTTCTTCTCCTTATTTTTTCGGCTTCTTTGTCAGTATATTGATACAAAAAGTTTGACTCTTTGCTCTAACTCTGTTTGTTCTGACTCTTCCATCGCATTAATCACGCTGAATGTACGGTGGAGCTCTATGGATTGAAAGCTGCTGAATTTCACCATCGAACATCGAGGCAGAGTACAAAGTTCCATCGTTGTCAACTCGATGTTTCTCATTTCACAACTTTTTAATGCATTTTGTGCCGCGCATCACACCGTGGAATCAGCTGCCAGTAGGACTATTTCCAAACCGAAGTATTTCCAAAAGAGCGTTCATACTCCTTAAAGGCTGGAAACTTATCCATGGCTCTGTAAAGGCTACGGGTGTCTGTGGGCGGAGGATCGCTTATCTTAGGTGAGCCTCCTGCTCGTTTGCCACCGTTCCTAATAAAAAAACATGTATCAGAAGAGCTCTCCCATAGATAAGACATAACTCGCCCGGTCGCATTCAATCCCTTGCAATAACAGAATAAATTATAAATTAAATAAAAAATGAAAGTAAATAAGACTGTTATCCAACTTGGATGGCGTATGTGGTGTCGATACATTGATATCTAAACAGGTAGAATGGCCTCGGTTTTTCACGTAGGCTAGAAAATATTACGTCCTTGATTTGAATTAAAGTAACATCACCCATAATGTTTATCTCATGTCGATCGTGAATCGTGACATAGATAAGGTTTTTTGCATGCTCTGTTACAAAAATATTATGAAATTACACGTTTGCTAACGACATACGTCTACAGCCTTTATTATTTAATTTGTTTTTATGACAACAGTGGCAATCGAACAGGAGGTTCACCTAGGATAAGCGGGAATCCGCCCATGGACACCTCCAGCCCTCGTAATGTTGTGGGTGCGTTGGTCGACCTTAGTGGGTACGTTTTAAATCTTATTGTTTATTCACAGTATTTATTGTTTACTATATGTTTCTTTATTATTATATTTTTCGTGTTGTACAGAATATCAGCGTGAAACATTCCGCGCATTGGTTGTGTTGCCGGCTGTTTACGCCACTTAAGCGGCATTTTTTAAGGATCTCCGATATCCTCACTCAACCTCACATGCGGCGTAATAGCCAGCAACATTAGCAATGCGCGGACTAGCGCGTTTGATGATGGGCGGTGCTCTCTTACCATATAGGAGACCTGCTCAACCTGCTCCGTTGTCCGGTATATCATAAAAAAGCGACATGTACTTAGAGTGAAGCGGCAGAGTAGTACCCAGTTCAGAATCCGAATGGTATTTTGTAACATTAAAAATATAATCATTACTTACAAAGTCATGGTTAACAGTGTTAAGTTTGTGTTAATGAAATACTTCGAGTCAAGGTATTAGTACCGGAAGCGACCGTGATCTTTTGAACGTTGGTTTTTTAATTTAAGTATATTAAATTACAGAAATGTGAAGATCAACTAGTGATAATTGTAAATCAACTTATAAATAAACGAATAATTTAACACATATTTAAAAAAATATAATTTTGAGGCAATAAGTGTAGTTGTCTAGGTTTCGCACAGCGAAATCGACATTTGTGTAAATAAATGATATCGAGAGATATTATCCGGCAAAAAGCAAGCACAACCTTATAATTAGAATTCTTATATATATTATATATATATTCTTATTATATAAAGAAGTATAATTATAATTATTTATATTTTGATTTAAAATATAATTTTGTTTTGTACGTATTCCTTAAAAAATATATTAATTATATTATGGAGTTTTTCTGATAACCTCATTTTAGGCAAAGTCCTTATGCTTTTATTTCCAGTACAGTAGGTAGTCATAATTATGGGGGAAGGGAGGGGGGTGACGGAGAGGCGTCGTTATGCCATTATTATTAAACTATTTATTTTAAATATTCTGATTAAGTTAAAAAACAAAATTAAATAACACAAAATTAAAATTAAATTAATAACTTTGACTATACGCAAACTACATATGAGCAATATTTTATAATAAATCGTTTAATTTTTCATCAAAAGCTGACATAAATTATACAACATTGACACATTATCAGTAAACTATCCAAAAGTTCATTGTCAATAATCTTTCGCCTAAGAAAACCTGATCTTAAAAATTAAATTAAATAAAAATTAATCTTTAAAAAGATATTTGTTGTATGAAAATGTCGTTAATTAAAGGTACAATGCTTTGCTGAAGGTTTTGTTCGGTTTACGAAATTAATAAAATTATTGTGAAATAATAGGTGGATAGATACTCTTATTTTCTGTATCGGAAGATGACCGGCAATGTTAATAGTGCTTCTGCAAGGGCTGCGGTTGTCCATGGGCAGATGGGCGCTTATCGTATAAACCTCGTGAACGATTTCTGTTTTGAGACCGTAGAACAATTGCTGCTTTTACCGAAAGACGTGTAGATTTAAGTAGTAGACGGCCAAGATCTATTACAAGGCATAGAAATAGAAAAAAAATCTCTAGTTATTTGTTCAGATCATACACGTGCTTATTTACTAGGTCAGATAGTTAGAACTTATTCAGACGTATTATTCTCACCCATGGGAGAGCCATGCTGAAGCACTAATTGTGCCGGCTCGTCTGAAATGATACCACGGCCTCAAAGAAAACTCAGCGAGTGAGGTTATGGAAGGCCCTCAAAAGTGTCGTTTAAGCGGCTGAAAAAGCCGGCAACACATCCAGTGCGCAGACTGTGACGCGGTTGTTCATGGGCGGCGGTGTACTTCACAACCATATAAGGAGACCCACCTCCTCCGTGGTCCGTTATAGAATAATAAAAAAAAGACATTCATAATGCAACACTGAAAAGTTTCATTCTTTATCTGATGGAAGGAGAAATATTGTTCTTTATTTTATGAATTTCGATTCAAATAAAACGAATTAAAAACAAAATAAATTTAACAACAATTTGTAAGATGATTTTTCAAAATTTCTATTTTAAAAGTGAATGTTCGTTACAAGAGATTCGTGATATTTTGAAGCGCAAATACCATATTTAACCAATTGTGTGTAATAAATAAAATATTCCCATAGTAAACATATTATAACTATATTTACATTATTTCTTTTAAATTATTATTTTTTCACGTTATAGCAGACAACGGAGCAGGTCCGTTTCCTATATGGTAAAAGAATACCACCGCCCATTGACAGCCGTGCTTAAGTCTGCGCATTGGTTGTGTTCCGATATACTCAGCGATACACAGTAGAAGAACCGTTTTAAGTACAACTACTATTTCACGCTGAGTTATATTCTATGAGCCCGTGGTATTTCGCACGAGCTGTCTTAATTATTGCGTTAGCGTATCTCACGTGTAAAGTTTTATTTCAATGTACTTTAAGTCTTAAAAAAGTCAACAAAATAAAGCTTTTTAATCAAAAAACATCATTAGTTTAATCTTAAGCTTAAAGGTCCAACTTAACTAAGGCCGGCTAAATGATGTCATTGGCGGCCGGTTTGTACTAGGTGAGAAACGCTGTATTCCTTCCATTTTATATTTACGTAAACTCCATAAGGCATATTTATACAAATAATAACATGGCGCTAAAGCCTTTAAAAGAGAAGCATTTATGCATTTACCTTTCAATTTTACAACGGAATTTTTGCGATCTATTCAAATATATAAAATGTTTTTCCTTTAATTAGAATAATCAATTAAGACAAACATGTTCTTGACATGTGATTAATATATTCTTTACTAGCAAAAAAATAAATATATATGTTAGTTTAATTTTAATTTAATATGGAATGGAAACCTGTCCGAAGTAAAAATTTAAATTTTATTATCGTTTTCCTTGTATTTCTTTTAATATAGAATGACTTTTGACGACATAATAATGTGTCTTTAATCTTAATACTGTCGCACCAGTGGTAGAGCCATGCTGAAGCATATGCTGACGCACTTATTGGGTCGGCTTGTCTGAAGTGATACCACGGGCTAACAGAATACTCAGAGTGAAATGGTATTTGTACTGTTTTTCGTTGAGTGATTGAAGATATTGGAGGCCCTTAAAATTAGGCCACTTAGGCAATGCACGCAGTTGCGTCTGTCCATATAGAAGACTGACCTACTCCGTTATTTTTTTTTTAAGTTTGGAAACGGTGGCAGACGAGCAGGAGGCTTACCCAAGGTAAGCGGTCCTGCGCCTATGGACACCCCTAGGCCTTGCAAAGCCACGAGTGCGTTAACGGCTTTTAAGAAATATATACGCTCTTTTCTTATAGATACCCAAGTTGTATTTGTTTGTCCACTACACCAGCTCTTGTCACTTACTGGGAAATATTCCCAGTTTCTAATGTGTGACTCCATGTATGAAGCCATGGGCGTCCGTGTAGTTGTTAAGTCCTAGCACGCGATCGTACGTGATTTTTTCCCCATCATCATCGCAAGGTTCTTAGCCGTGACCTTTTTAACGTGTTTTCTTGTTGCAGGCGCACCTCAGCCCGCCGAACGTCAGTTGACGCCGCGACCGTCGCCGAATGTGCACGTAATGAGCGTGTGTTGATTGCAAAGGATTCAGTGGTTGTGTGTTTGTGTGTGTGTTAAGATGCAGGGCCGTGACAAACTGTGTGCGAAATTGACGAGTGCTTTCCTAAGGAAATGGTGTAAGTAGATATTTGTTTGAGTTGATTGACTGATAGTTTAAGCGTTCCAGTTTATTTGCCACGACGTGTTCATTGGGAGCGTATTAAATGAGCCAGACTCTCACGTATCTGCTCCTGTAATGTCTTTATTGAAATATAAATTATAAATATAATTGCGGTTGTCCATGGACGGCGGTGTTCTCTTACCATATAGGAGACCCACCTGTTCCGTTGTCCGCGATACTGTGAAAATATACATAAAGTTTGAAATAGTTTTTTTTTTAAATAAAGCATTTTTATTTTATTCAAACATCTGAAATAATAGAAATAGGATAGGAGATACAATTTTATTAAATTTATATGATTTTTCTCTATTCATTGCGTTAAATTCTGTTTATTTCATAATATGTACGTATTTCTTGTTCGCGTGAAATCGAAGATATTTTCTATGGAAATTCTAGGTCGGAGACCGAAAAGTATCACATGTCATGGTTGCTTTCAAAAATGTCTAAAACTTAACGGCAACGTATGGTTTTTAATGAAAATTTACAAAAATATCAGTTTTGCAAAATCAATATGCAATGTAAATTAAAACCCTAATGTTAATTAAAAATTAAATAAACAATTCTTTCTAAATAATGTTTATTTTTAATTTTTAATTAATATTAGTTAGAGAGCTTTAAAATTGTTTTATATGTCTACAATGAAGCCAGAAGTATCAGCTCCAGGTCCGGAAAAATTAAAATTTAATTTATAATTTATTCTGTCTGTGGAAAGGCTTTACAGTGGTGGGGCGAGTGTCTCAATACTGTCGCACCAGTGGGATAGCCATGCTGAAGAAAAATGCTCATTCACTAATTGAGCCGGCTCGTCTAAAGTGATACGGGCTCACAGAATACTCAGCGTGAAATGGTAATTTCACATGTAACGGTACTTCTATATTTCGCTGAGTAAATCAGGATATAGGTCCCTTAAAAATGACAATTAAATGGCGTAAAAATCCGGCAGCACAACCAATGCACAGACTATGGCTCGTTTGTCCATGAGTGGCGGTGTTCTCATACCAAATGAGCGACCCACTTGCTAAGTTGTAAAAAATACTATTAAAAAGATAAATATTCATTGCATTAACTTTCTAAAAATAATGTCGCACAAGCACTAATGTTGTCTTGGTTATTAGCCAATCTGCTTACTTTTAGTATTTTTTTATGGAAACGAGTAGGAATTTTTCTTAGGATAAGCGGTTGTCCGCCCATGGACACCACCAGCTCTTGCAAGGTCGCGGGTCGTTGCCGGCTTTTAAACGATAGGTAAGCTCTTTTTTGAAGGTATTTTTATTTCATCATCATCATTTCAGCCGTAGGACGTCGGACCTACATGCATACCAGTCGGAGGCGAACTGCATCCAGCGTCTTCATGCGACCTTTACAGGGTCGTCTGCCCACAATGTGGGATTTATTATTATTTATCTTACGGATAATTATATATGGATAATTATTCAAACACAACAGTTTTTGCGTCAAGTCCTGCAAAAATGTTGGTATATAATAATGAGTACGAATACGACCTTCAGAAAACCTTTTCAAGCATTTTAATTTGTATTCTTTTAATTGAACAAGTTTTAACCGGGGTCCCATTATGAAAATTGAGAGGCAAAGCAGAAATCTCACTTAAGATAAGCTGTCCTTTGCCCATGAACACCATGTGTTGCCGGCCCTTTATGGTTTTACGTTCTTCGACTATCCGTAGGCTGTATGTGATAAAATATAATTTTAAGAATATTGTTAAGAAATAATAAGATATATAACATATTCCTCTCTATGGAATCAGCTGCCAGCAGAGGTATTTCCAAACCATCACGACTTGGGGACCTTCAAGAAAAGGGCGTACATATTCCTTAAAGGTCTGCAACGCACCCGCGCCTCTACAAGGGTTGAAAGTGTCCATGGGCGGAGGACTGATTGCCCTAGGCGAGCCCGCAGTTCGTTTGCCACCATTGATAAATAAAGTATCTAGTTTTGTTTGAAATGCTTGATTCATGATATAGTTTTCTACTATAGAAAGCGAAATATCTACCCGTAATGCCTTAGTCTCGTGTGTAATACTTATGGGAAATACATACTACTTGGGGAATACGCTGAACCAAATTCCACTTCAATGAAATACCTAATAGCAGTGAAGTACCGTAATTTAGTTGCTAAGTTATTCCCACTGCAGATATCCGATGCGATAAAATTCGATTTGAGGCAAATAAAAACATACCCATCTAAATAATAGAACGGATACAGGAATTATGGCATAGTTTAAAATACCTTAAATAATTTTTAGATAAAAACTATTAGGATTCCGTTTAAAAATCAAATTAATAACAAACATATTTATAGTTATTTCAGTAACAATTAAAAAATATTACGATAAATATTAAATTATTTTTAATAGTACATACTTACCAATATCAGGAAAATTTTGTGTCGAGCACCACCTCTCTGTGTTATCAGCTGCCAGCAGGGGTATTTCCGAACCAATACGGCTTGCGGACCTTCAAGAAAAAAGCGTACACCTTCCTTAAAGGCCGGCAACGCACCCTATTGTTATGTCCTAGGGCGGACCACTTGCCCCAGGTGACTCTCCTGCTCGTTTGCCAACAATTGTATAAAAAATATTCACGACTCTATGCCCCAATAGAGTACAGCACCCTACAGACAACTTTCAGCATACCAGTACAAATAATAAAGTTATGTTCTGCTGGTGGTAATCTCTATTAGTTTAACTATATATGCCTAACTTGTATGATCAAACCGGCGCCATGTTATGGCGAAGAAGTCTGTGATAACGCGTTCGAATGCCGGTCTAAATAAAGCTTGTAATTTATTCAGTCTTATCAGTGTCTTACTTGTAGGAGTAACATGCTGACGGACAATTTTGACGACTCGTCCGAATTGATAACCCGGGCTTACAGTATACCAACGTGAAACGGTTCTTGTACGCTGAATGAAAAACGGAGAGCCGTGAAAATATACCGCTCAAGCGGCTTAAAAGCCGGATACACACCCTAAGCGTAGATTGTGATGCGATTGTTCATACTCAGCGGTGATTATTACAATAGAGGAAACCTGCGTTCTTCGTTGTTCGCTATACCATGAACAAGAGATGAATAAAGGTGTTTTTTCTAATATTATATACATTTGAATTATTATACTTAACGCGAAAATTAATTTAATTAGTACGGTAGGCGCCATCGGATACAGTATGGTATGTTATGAAAGCAAAATATGCCAGGAGTTATGCAAATTGAATGTTCGTTCAGCCGTCAGGGACGTGTTAAAAAGACCTGCTTTTTATCTTTGACTAGTTACGTAGGTGTCTTATATTCAGCTTTTAGTGTGCACTGAAAATAATTTTAATGGTTTTGAGAGTGTAATAAAGTTCCTGGTAACTTGTTTTAGGATTTTTATAATAAAATTTCAATGATTTCATACATTTAAAGCATTTAGTAATTGGACTTATTTAATACATAGTTTTTTATTAAATTAGATATCAAATAAAAGATACTAAAAATGTAATAAAACGAGCAGCGGATACCTAGGCTAAACCTTACAATGCCCATGGACACTTCTAGCATCAGCTGTAATCCGATTGCGTTGTCACCAGTCGTACATCTTCGCGTTGAGGTACCAACATAGTTTTGTGATATAGCAGATAGATATAGCAGCCCATACTAATACCAAATTACAAATGAAGAGATTTTACTAAGACAAAATTTTAATTTAATAATTTTTAATAAAAGAAAATTTATTGTTTCGCAACTATAAGTGTCACATAATTGCCGTGCAATTTTTGTAGAAAATTATATATTCTGAAAAATCGCTTGTATATAATTTAGTTCTATAATCTATAATATTTGTAGCGCACGCGATGTGAGGAATTTTTGAAGTAATTTCTTATAATTTGGATTAAATTATTGGTGTTTTAATAGTACTAATATATATATTTTTACCTCGTGTTTTTTTAAATTTTATATTAGATATCAAATAAAAGATACAAAGCTAATCTAATAAAAGGAATAGGCTCGGATACCTAGAAAAAATATCGTTGTTCCACTGCCCATAGATACTTCAAGCACTGGGCTAGGCTCTGGATGCATTGGGGTTCCCAAGTCATACTTCGTCGCATTATGGTACGCGACACAACAAAACGTTGTTTTGTTATTCATATAAACTATGGCAGCCCGTACTAAAACTAGTACAAATATATAATATTAGTACAGATAAGTTTACAGTCCCATTACACGTCCCATTGCATAGAAATGGATTTTTTAAAAATATTTATCTTATATTGGTATCGTTTATAGTAGATTTGCCTTATAAGTCTTAATCGTTTGAATTTATGCCTAAATGACAATTCATACAGCTGAATATAGACATGTCTTTCCGCCAGATGAAGGTTACGTTTTTAGTGACCTTCAAAAAAGCCAAAAAGAAGGTTTCAATATTGAAAAAACGTCAACTTAACAGTAGGCTAATATATTATGGCTTTTGAGGTAGTTTATAATTGTTTTTACAATTATTTGCACCCGTATAAAAACCATGCTGAAGTATATGCTGACACAGTAACTGGGCCGGCTCGTCCGAAGTGATACCACGGGCTCACAGTACACTCAGCGTGAAACGGTAGTTGTATTTGAAATGGAGCTTCTCCTGTGTTTCAGTGAATGAGTGAAATTAAAAAATGAAAAACAATTATACCACTGCCGGTTCGGGATATGGTATCTCCATTCTCATATTCATTTAATATTTTATTGTATAATATTTCATATTTTTCAAATACCGCACTTTTTTGAATATGTTTCACTTAATTTTGATAAAATTTGGAGTTCTATAACTATCTTGTATGTTATGCAATTTTTTGCCTTAGGTTGTATTGAATATTTTTTAAAATATACTCGATCAACCGGTCTTTAGTCTCTGGCGTTGTATTTGACCTTAAAACGTTTCGATTTTTTTATATTGAAATCAAACTTGCTCGAATTGATTGACGGATTTTTACAATTAAGTTAATTGAATAAATTTTCGTTGAGGTTTTTTGTGTATAAAACTTAGTCTTGTATAAGTAGTGGCAAGCGTGTTGAATAATATTATTTCCTAGTCAAATTTAAAATCTCGAAGCGTATCTATATTTTTTTCTATTTAACACTTCTGTATTTTGTATATATTTCAAACATTAAATGGTTAAGAAAAAACATGTGAATACTTAAAACAAAGTACGCGAAGCGAATAGTTATTGCAATTTTTTTTTCGACGAGGAATTTGACAAAGTTAGTTGTTTTTTGAGTCCTATATGGTAAGAGAATATTGCGTCTCATAGACAACCGCTCAAGGGTTTTCGATATCTTTAGTCATTCAACGAAACACAATACAAATATTGTCTTACGCTGAGTACTCTGTGAGTACGGTTCTTTCGGTTGTATGAATTTTTTATTGTCACATCAGAAGACAATTAAAGTAAATATTTGTGCCGGTTAAACCTTACGTTGGGATAGTATTAGATTACAATCTGCTTGTCCGAATACCAAGGGCTCACAGAATACCAGTATGAAATAGTACTTGTACGCTTACAGAGGATATGGGAGGCTCATACATTATACCTATGAAGCATTATAAAAGCAGGCAACACAACCAAAGTGGGAGATGTGGCGCAGTTGTCTATGTGCAGCGGTGATCTTATCAATGAGGAGACCCGCCTCTGTTACCCGCTATTATATATAAAAAAAACATCCGACTATCAGATCTACGGAATATAAATGTAATATTGAATAAAGGTAGCCCTAAACGAAACTTTTATACATATAAGATTTGCTTTGATTTGTATGACAAAAATAAATAATGTTCTATTTGTAACATTGCTTATACTAAATCCAAATGATCAACATTCTATTGACTTCAACCAAAGGTCTTTTATTTTAAGGTCGGATTGTCTTAACATGGACTTGATGTGATAACATGTTTGTGCGAATGATTGTCTTTACCGCCTAAACGTTGTGAAACCGTCTTATTGTACGCGAACAATGGAACAAAACACTGAATTATTGTTTGACTACCATAATTATTGTAAACATTTGCACCCCGGCTCGCCCGCGGCTTCGACCGTATGTAATAATGTTTATTTTTACACGTGAATATATTAATTAATTATTAAATACAATAGAAATTGGCGTTGAAAGATTTTTTCATTTGTATTAAAAAATATTTTATGTGGAAATAAAATATTTATATGTAATATTGTTGGTGCGATTTTATTGCAACCTGGCTTGGAACAGTTTTGAATTGTTTGTGGTTTTTTTTAAATGGCTTAGGTAGTGCGGGTTTTGTAGCTAAACATGTTCAGGGTTCGCCGAGAAATTGTGTTATTTTTTTGAAAACGGTGGCAAACGAGGCTCACTTAGAATAAGCGGTTCTGCGTCAATGGATTAACCCCAGCCGTTGCAGTGCCACGGGTGCGTTGCTGGCTTTACAGGGATAGGTAGTCTTGTTTTAAAGGTCCCGAAATCGTATTTGTTCGGATGAACACCATCCTACCAGATGCCAGTTTTTATGTTTAAATAATCATATTCATTCGTTACACATTAATGTAATATCCTCGCTAATTATAAACGATTTCCTTACAATTAATATGCAATCACAAAGCAATTAACACAGAACAATTTACATAATAATACTTATATTAACCTGTTTCACAAACAGTATGTTTGTCATACCTTCCATAGCAAATTCTATGTATACATAAATATATAGTATTTATTTGTGTGGCCATGGTATCACTTCGGACGAGCCGGCCCAATAAGTGCGTCAGCATATGCTTCAGTATGCCTCTCCCACGGGTAAGACAGTATTAATACACTCGCCCGGCCACTGTCAAGCTCTTCCAAAGAGCGGTTAAATTATAAATTTTATTCAGACTGGTGTTCGAACCCAGCATCTCTAATTTCACGATAGCTTACAAGACACCTCAGATACAAAGCACTTAAATATCTTATAATCTCTGTAAAATTCCACTTAAAATTCGCTGAGCAGTATCAGAAGTAATAAATCAATCGTTTTCTTGTTTTATTAAAACGAATTCTTTGAACGTACCAAAATAACATTTAAAAAAAAAAGATGATTCGAGACGTAAGCTGCGCAAAAAGTTAATCTTTTTTTAATTCATACGGAGAGAACAAGAACAAGTTTGCAAGAAGTCGCGGTCGCCATCGCCTAACCAGTGTATTAGAGGTTCTTCTATAATAAAATCATTTGAGAATTGTATAATCACCTTACGTGTAAGTGGGCTAAAATTAGATATTTTCTTAGTGGTCTATCTCGTTTTTGCTACAGCAAATGCACACCAGCGCGAATGTGACAGAATGTGCTAGGCTCCATAGGGTTAATGTATCCTAATAATAAATAATAATATTTCTGATAAGCTATAAAGATTATCTGTGATTTTTTTAAAAACAGTAATTAAATGTCAATGTACTTACCTAAATAAATTACGTAAAAGATTAAAAAGGCTGAGACGGAATCGTTGTTAAAAATTACCTTAAAAAACCTAGTTTTTTTTAAAACATGTATTTACACAGTCTTTTGATCACGTATCGAACAGGCTCCCCGTTCCGAGATACTGTACAAAAATTGGACTTCACACTCGACTGAATATAAATTGTCCGTGGGCGGCGGTGTTCTCTTACCATAGACCCACCAGACCCACTAGAGATCCACCTGCTCTGTTGTCCGCCTTACCATAAAAAATATGAATATTGTATATTTAAAACATTGTTTCAATGCATGAAATTTTTATATAAACGAGAACAAATTAGTGAAATTCGTTGTCATAACTCGTAATGAGACGTTCTTCTATGAAACTGACAGACAAAAATACCCAATATTTATTGGCGTATGTAGGAATAATGTTGCCTCTGCTCTGTGCCTGTTGTTACTAAGAAACACGGATAATAATCAAGGTTAAAGCTTGCGAACATTCATTAATCATAAATTACTTACTATACAATATAAATACATATTATTATGCAAGTAGTTTCACCTGTTGCCGCGTTAATTTGTGCCTATGCTCTGAAAGCTTATTTTAAAATTTATTACTTTTATATTGCTGCTACAATATGATTTCTTTATGAAAACAGGGAGATAAATAAACCGTGGGAGAGCCATGATGTTTGTTTGGGCCGGCTCATCCGAACTGATACCACGGGCTCACAGATTACCAGCGTGAAACGGTACTGTGTTTCGCCGAGTGAGTGAGGATATCGGAGGAGGATATATCTTTAAAGAGGCGTATAACAGGCAACATAACTAAAACGCGCATTGTGGGGCAGTTGTCTGAAGATGGCGGTGATCTCTTACGATAGCGGAGACCGGCCTTCTCCTTTGCTTGCTATATAAAAACGAGCAGGAAGTTCACCTGAGATAAGTGAACCTCCACGCGTGGACACCTCCAGCCCTTGCTGCTCCATGGGTGCTTTGCCTGCCTTTAAGGGTAGGTGCGTTTCTTTTTTTATGTTTCCCAAGTCGTATTGGTTTGGAAATACTTCTGAAGGTAGCTGATACAACAGAACGGTGGTGTGCTATACAAAATACCTTAAAGAACGCTCAGTTCTCACTTCAATGCCTATATGTAATAAAAATTTAAATAAACGTCCAACGGTTTTGATAATAACCTTGTCTGATGCGGAAATGTATTTTGTAATGTTTATCAAACAATCTCAGTTGCTCGTTGCGCGACGTTAAGTGTTTAGCAAATATGTCATATTTCACACTCAAAGCAACACGAATTACCAGCGAAAGATTTCTTATTTAGTATATAGTACGTGTAAGTATAGATACCTACCGGATCTTTCTAATTCTACTTATATTTTAAAAGTCAATATTTGTAAGTATGGATGGCTGATTTTGTTTCGCGCTTTGTATGAGCTATTTGTTTTTGAGTGAAAGAATAACTAATAAAAATTTTGCATTTATAATATTAGTAGGACTACACAGGGGTTTGTATGAACAGACATATTCATAACATATTTGTGTTCGATAAATGAAATAAATAATTATAAATAAATAAATAATAACGGTCTTATAAAGGTCGCTGGATGACGCTGGATGCAGCTCGCCTCCAACAGGTATGCATGGAGATCCAAAAGGGAGGCTTGTGCCCAGCAGTGGACGTCCTACGGCTGCAATGATGATGATGATGATGAAATAAAATAAAATATACGTTAAAAATAATCTTAAAACTATTTCGATCTTCTCAGACGTAGACACAGACAGAACCAACTTATAACGTTCTTTAAGTTGGAAATCAAAATAAATCAATTTTCCAATTTAGGTGTCTGCATCGCTTTAATAGAATTTAATTTAACTTTATAATAATTAAATCGAAATTTGGTAAACTATAAAAAATATTAAGACGTGATCTCATCATCTCACAGAATACTCAGTGGGAAACCTTAAAAGTGCCGCTTTAGCTGCGTAAATAGCCGGCAACACAACTAATGCGCGGACAGTGGCGCGGTTGTTCAAGGGCTGCGGTGTTCTTACCATATAGGAGACCCATGCTCCGTTGTCTGCGATAAAATATAAAAATATTTGATGCTAAATTTATTTTCATAATATTATGGTCTTGTTTGATATTGAAAATACTTACCTCTCGTTGGAATTCTATTTCAGTCAATTCATAACAGATGGCGCGGAATACACACAAAAATTGTGGTTTTAGAATCGCTAAGGCAATTACTACTTTTTTATTTTATTATTAATGTTCAATTTGGCTGTAAACTATATGATTACAAAAATCTCCAATACGTTGAAGGTATTCTTTGCTATAAGGTTTTTTTTATGGGCTACGGAATAGGTGGGTCTCCTTTATGATATGAGAACACCGCCGCCCATAGACAACCGCGCTGCAATCTGCGCATTGGTTGTGTTGCTGCCTTTTTACGCCACTTAAGCGGCACTTTTAAGAGCCTCCGATATCGTCATTCACTCAGCGAAATATTAACGAAGCATCGTTTCAAGTACAATTACCTATTCACGTGAGTATTCTGTGAGCGCGTGGTATGATTTCGGACGAGCCGGCCCATTTACTGCGTAAGCATGGCTCTCTCACGGGTGCAATACAAAGTTTAAGAAGTAAGGATCTTATTGATTTTATATAATAAGTTTAAAGCATTAATAAATTCAAAATGTTTTATGAAATTATATTATATTCATCCAACAATCCATAGGCCTAACTGCAGACGATTTCAACGTTTTCACCGAAACTAACATATTTTGTTGGGATACGAGACACAATATTCCAGTAATACTGTCTTCCTTTATATAATAAATATATGTAGTTACGGGGATGATATGAGGCCTATAAAATCAAAGGCATCTAAACCCAAAATGTCAAATATTATATGTAAATGATGTGTACATATAACTTATAATTTTGTTATATATTGTCGATTTTAATTAAAATTAAAGATATTAAAATTATTTTTAACGTTAAAAGAATTAATTTTTATTTTACAACAGCGAGAGAAATTCTTTTGAAATATCCATAATTATTTATTTTGTAATATTGCATGGTAAAATTATTTTTAATACATACACATTAATAGATGTATGTAATTGATATTTTTAAGTATATTTTTGCAATTCTCTCTGATAGGTAAATTGGTATTTACATATTAACAGCAACTATGAAGTATTGAAATTTTGCAATCGTTACCTATTAATTTGAATCTATTGTGCTCCTATTGGGAATCGTTTCAGTATTCGTTTAGATTTCCTATAGTTATTAATTTTTTTTAAGACACGAAGGTATATTAAATTTAAGAAATAAGAATTATTGGAAAAAGGCGTTATCTTAAACATAGCAAAATCTCAGTATGTGAATTTTTTTTCCAAACACGATCTCTCCCTTTTAATTAAAAAATTCCTTCGAATTAAAGCTACTAATTTATTTAACTAGGTTTCCTTACATAGTTATCCTTGAATTACTAAAAATGGTCACCGTCAATCCAGTAGGTATTTGAATTAGAAATATATTTATTATTTTCTATTTAAAAAATACAATTTAATCTTTAAATTGCCGGAAGTTGGTAATTGTATCGCAATATGGGTGTTGGTGCAACCTGGCTGTTATGCTTCTCGCTCATGTTTACCTAAAATGACAAAGCACGAGAGCTGTAAAAGCATTCAGTGAAAGAATAACAAAAATTCATTAAAAGTGACCGTTGGTCAGTCGGCCGGCGCGCGCGCACCGCCATGGTAGCGTTTCAGAATATGAAGATTTTCCGGAATCTACCTGAAAGGAGAGATATACGTTAGTCATTTTTCTATATATTTGCCTCTTTCAATAGTTACCATTAATTAAAGAAACTTAAATTGTTATTCAATGCTAAGTATTTCGGAACGTGTATTCAAATCCAAATAATTTTAATCGGTTTACCTTCACTAATTCTGTTTGTCTAAAGTTATGGAATACAGATCAAGGATATTGTTTAAATATGCATCTATATTATCTGCTATAGTACTGTTGTGGTATGAAAAACATTAACTGTTAAATAGAGACACAAAGCCGCTGGTGAAACTTGCAGTAGGTGAAATTACGAAATCAGTTAGGTCGGCGTACAAGTGGGTTTCCACATCTGTAGTGTGAAAATATCAGTGCCGTTTCTTTTATTATATTAAAAATAGTTACTAGTAGATTAGTATAATATTAAATATGGGGAATAATGGGTATCATTTTATGGTAAGAGAATATCGCCGTTCTTGAATAACCGCGACACAATCCGCGCATTGGTTGTGTTATCGGCTTTTTACGCCGCTTAAGCGGCACTTTTAAGGGCCTCCGATATCCTCACTCACTCTGCGAAACACAGTACAAGTACCGTTTCACGCTGAGTATTCATATTATGTTTTGTTTTATTCAGTTAAATATAAGACAGGAGAAAATTATTATTATTAGATACCTACTTATAATTTAGTAATTAATTTTTTTAACCGATTTCCTTTGAGTTCATTACATATTAGATTAATATAGCGACTGTGATGTGATTGTCGTGTTTAAAGGAGTTATTTTGTGTGTATATTTCGTAAGTAAATAGAAGAATAGGATTTATTTACATACATAGTACGGGTGATTTTTCATCATAATTTTCGTAATTTCATTTAAGAAATACATGCAATACGTAATTTTAACACTTCTACTATATTATATAGTAGTTATTTAAAAAAATTGTATGGCGAAATAACATTTACCGAGTCATCTGTTAATATTAACAAAATGTTTGATTGTGTAACATGGAACACTTAAACCATGGTCTTCGAAGGTATTATTTTGGTATTTAAGTGTTTCGGCATCACCTTGAACAATGAGCTGTTATTGCTCAGTAGTTTTGCTGTCTATGCTGAGTTATAGTTAAGAAAATGTAACGAGTAACCTTGGTGGGTCGTTCGCGGTGAAATATTGGTATTCCAACATTGAGAATAAATAGCACTTCAGTCGTAAAGGGAGATAAATACTCAGTTGTATTAATAATAGAAAAAGTAGGTTTGCAGTGTGGTATGTATTAACTATTTTCTTTAGATAATCTAGTGTATTTTAATTATTTAAGGACTATGACTTCATCTATGCGTGAAATTTGTAATTTATCCGTTTTTTAGTCCAATATTTATCATATTTCCGGCGGTGTTTGACGTGAGTCGGATATGGATGAGTAAATAGATAACGCTTTGTTTTGCATTGCAGTCCTTAGAGAGGTATCTTTAGTTAAAATGGTGTGACATCTAACAATAAAGGTTGTTGTGCATTACAACCACTACACACACATAATGTGTGTAGTGTGTTTATTAAGAACGAACGCTGGAGAGCCAGTTAATGGCAGCCAAGATTCGACTCTTGTGGGAGAGCCGTGCTAACGCACTCATTGGGCTGGCTCGTCCGAGGTGATACCACGGGCTCACAGAATACTCAGCCTGAAACGGTACTTGTTGTGTTTCGCAGAGTGAGTGAGGATATCGGAGGCCGTTAAAAGTGTCGCTTAAGCGGTGAAAACACCGGCAACACAATCAATGCGCGGACTATGGGGTGGTTGCCCGTGAGCGGCGGTGTCTCACCATATAGTAGACCCACCAGCTCTGTTCTCAGCTATAGAAAAAAACATTTTAAAAAGCAGAGATCCAATTACAGTAGCCTTTAAGAGAGGATATTCTAGATTATGTACTTAATGCATTATTTTGAGGTTAGGTTGGGTTAGGTTTATTGTTCCAATAACTTGAATTCTCTCCAGGATTATCATATTATTAATTATTATATTGTTTTTTTTTAATTTAGATATTTTCCCTTTTTGATCATTTCGGTTAGGTTGGGTTTGTTATATTATTATAACAATATTGTAACAATAATATTTTTATTGTTTTATTTATAATTTTTTACACCGTTTGCACAGCGGTACGAACAAACAAAAATCGCCAATCTCCACACCTTATATTCTAATATAATTTTCATTTATGCATGTTTAAGGACGCAAATAACTGGTACTAAATGGTTACGGATGAGTGCACAAACACTCTTATGCAGTTTTGAATATAAATCATGGAAATCTAAAGGTCTCAATCGAAAACAAGACCGTACTGCGGTTATCCGCATAACCTATTTTCGTTGTGGTTTCATAGCATAACGTGTACTAGGTATCCGAGTTTTATCTGAGTTGCATATTACACTTAATAGTAACTATGTAAAGATATGAGATTATTTTATGACTATATGCTTTAAACTTTTATAATCGTGGGAGTGTCGGCTAGTCCGAAGTGATGCCACGGGCTCAAACAATACTCAACGTGAAACGGTACTTGTACTGTGTTTCGCAGAGTGATTGAGGATATCGGAGGCCCTTAAAAATGCCGCTTAACTGGCGTTATCATCACAACCAATGCACGGACTGTGGCGCGGTTGACCATGAGCGGCAGTGTTCTCTTAACATATAGGAAACCCACCTGTCCGTTGTCCGCTAATACTATAAAAGACTAAAATTCACTTCAATGAGACATATTTCTTCAGCACCGGCAAGGCGCCGTTGGCCAGTTGGGTTTAAGGCGATGCTCATGTAGAATACAGGTATGGTACATGCATGGACCGCTTAACCGCGGTAGGCCTCCTGCTAGTTTTATTAAATAAAAATATATTTTTAACTTCGATTACCCTGTAGGTACTCTTAAGCAGAGAACATGAATGTGTAAACGCTATTAAAAAGTATTTATATGCGCGGTTGTCCTTCAGATTATTTTATTTATCGAGTTTGTAATTATTTCCTAGTCTCATACTTTTCTATTATTTCATAACTCTCATTAATGGATCGATCGTAATGCAAGTGACTTTATATCGTCGCTGCCCATGGACAACATCGCGGCAATGCTAACATTGGTTGTATCGTAAGCGCTATATCATATTATGCTCAGCTAAAAGATTTTATATTATTTGATTTATGACTTATGGTAAAAACTTGGTCTATGTTATAAAATGATTATAGTTAGGTATAACCGTGGAAAAAATATAGTAAATATTGTAATAAATGTAATGTAATAATTAAATAATAGCCATGATGAAGGATATGTCTGAAGTAATACCACGGGCTCACAGAATAATCAGCATTAAACGGTACTTGTTTTGTGTTTCGCAGAGTTAGTGAGGGTATCGGAGGCCCTTAAAAATTCCGCTTAAGTGGCATAAAAAGCTGGCAGCACA
>DWCF01001564.1:0-29440 GCA_018230265.1 Delias oraia | reverse complement strand
CTTAATTACAGTCCTCGTAGGTTATTACTTGTCGATTAAATTATACGCGTCGATTGGACAGAATTATGTTACAACATCGGTATGTTTATCTGTACGGGCACTTGCATATTCGCACTGGTAGGTACCTGTATATGAAAATGCATTAGAAACCTTATCGGGCTCACCACAAAATCTATTGAGACAAGCGCCTACAATAGATATAAATTTATCTATTGTATTATAGATAGAAAAAATTTATCTATTGTAAACGCTAAAAAATTGTAACATACGTACGTAAAATCTTTCAACGAGTAAACTGTCCTATTCATTATTTAGTCAAGATTTGTCACGTATAATGTACATTTAGAAAGTCTGACTAAGAGACGTGTCGCTGAGCGAGGAAGAGAACCTCATAAATACCAAGGAAGAACTACTTACATGAATAGTAATTTCAGGCATAAGCGTGTTGTCAGTACTAATATTGACCTGCGGCGTTTCTTGCTTAGCCTCTAACACTTCGGCCCCACCGTTAGCCTCGTCTTTAGCGCGCTTGGTCTCGTGCGATCGGGTATGCTTGCGTAAGTGGTCTTTACGGTAGAAGCCTGAAACGATATTCATATGACGATATTGATTTCATAGAAAATTAGGGTTTGTTATTAATCTAATTGATAATAATAAGTTTAATTACTATCAGATTTTTATCAAAGATATTAGAGAATATAATAGAAATAGTTCATACTTAATAGAATTCAAAACCCGAAATATATCAAAACTTCTAAAAAAACCAATCAGTCTTGAGGAACTGAATGGTAAATTTACAAAACGTTACATTATCCTTAAAGGCCGGCAACGCTCCCGCGGCTCTGCGAGGGCTGGGGGTGTCCATGAGCGTAGGACCGCTTGCCCTAGGCGAACCTTCTGCTCGTTTACCACCGATGGTATAAAAAAAATTCTTTTTATGGTATAGAGGGTAACAGAGAAGGCAGGTCTATGGTAAGAGATCACTTATATGAATTATAGTTGTCCGGATCGGGATTTGAGCCCAATACTTCTCGCTTCGTGATACACTTATAAAACCAATAAGCTTAGAGGCTCTCGTACTACTCTCATCTAGGTTCTAAATGGGGTACGAAACCAACCTTTTCCGCACTCCGCACACCGTTCGCTCTTAACACCAGAGTGTATGACCACGTGAAGGTTAAGATGCTCGCGCCGCTTGAATCCTTTCCCGCACACGCCACAGACGTACGGCCGCTCCGGGTTGTGCCCGAGCTTGTGACGCTCCAAGTGCTCTTTGCGCTTCAAACTGGAATTATCAAATCTAATTACCCGTGGAAGAGTGATGCTGAAGCATTAATTGGAGAAGTGATGCCATAGGCTCACAGAATACTAACCGTAAATGGTACTTGTACTGTGTTTTGCAGAAGTGAGGATATCGAAGGCCCTTAAAAATTCCGCTTAAGTGGCGTAAAAAGCCGGCAACACAAGTAATGCGCGGACTGTGGCGTGGTTGTCCATGGGCGGCGGTGTTCTCCTACCATATAGGAAACCCACCTGCTCCGACGTCCGCTATTCTATATAAAAAAAACTTACCCAGCTCCACAGATCCCGCAAATGAAGCGTCTCTCGATTTGATGAACACTCAAGTGCATCTCGAGTTGCTCCTTCTCGGGGTAAGCGTTCTGACACTCGGGGCAACAAAAGATGGGCGAGCCATCCGCCGCCGTCGCGATTATAACCTGGCCGGGCTTTGGCTGCACGGGCCGGCTTGGCTTTTTCTTGTATTTCTTCTTTTTTTTCGTGCGAAGATCTAAAACAGAATCAATTACAGTATTATATAATGTAATAATAGGCCCAAGATTATACCAATCTACATAAATATTATAATACTATAATGAGATTTTCACGTTATAGAATGTGGGGGTAAATCTCTAGATCTACTGAAACAAACTTGAAAATTATTTTACCAATAGAAAGCTACGTTATTTGTGAGTAACAGAGGCTATAAATTAACCAGAAATAGTGTTTTTTGTGGTAGATGAATTTGCAAAGTTGAAGAAAAAACAATCAAACGACGTTTCTTACGATCGCTGCTTTAACGATGGGAAACATATTATTGGGTTGTAGACAAAGCCATACAAGTTCACGAAAGCATTTACCTTTCATATTTATATGGCAAAACCACCGCCGCCGACTCACCTAGCATTTTTAATATTACATTCACCACAGAATACTCAGCGTGAAACGGTACTTGTACTGTATTGCGCAGAGTGTGTGAGGATATCGGAGGCCCTTAAAAGTGCCGTTTAACCGGTGTAAAAAGCCGGTTACACAACCAGTGCGCGGACTGTGGCATGGTAATTCATGGGCGGCGGTGTTCTCGTACCATAAAGGAGACACACTGCTCCGTTGTCCGCTATAGAATAAGAAAAACCGTTAAGAACAATAAAACGCCAGGGGAAAGAATACTACCATCCATTGCGACATCGGCTGTATTGGTTGTGGGCGTTTCGTTGATGCTCGCGGCATCGGCTTCCATTTTCTCCGCATTCTTCTTGATCTCTGTCGGATTGAGGCGTAGAAACTGCTGTAGAGACACTGGCAGCCCTTGTCCTTGCTGTCAATCAATTCAAATTTGTATCCTATCGTTAAAGGTAAAAAGGTAACAACATGTGTATAGTCCGTTCGTGTGAAGGAAATAGTGAGTCATCGATGTTTATTTTAAATTAGCCAATTAAAATTACAAAATCGAGTGCTTTCTAGCATTATAAGTAGCTAACTTCAATTATACAACGATGACTAACTATTTTCTTAACGCAAACGGACTATAGTTCCATGCAATCGTGAAAAGGCAAAGATATTTTATTCAATTATTCGACTATTCACTTTTACTCAGCGTGAACAATAGTTGTACTTGAAACGGTGCGTCTAATGTGTTGCGCTGAGTGAGGATATCGGCAAAATGCCGCTTGAGCGTCGTGAAATGCCGGCAACACAACCAATGCTCGGACTATGGCGCGGTTGTCCTTGGGCGGCGGTGTTCTCTTACCTTATAAGAGACCCACTTAGTCTATTGTCCGCTATACGACAAACAATTAATTAATTAAAAATACAACAAATAAAATATTTTCATTTTAACGACTATCGAACTCAACATTTAAATTCTAATATAGTTAATTTAAAATACGTTCTTATACGTTAATTTCTTTACGTTTCTTAAGTTTAATAAGCTAAATTTCCTATCATATTATTTATTTATACTTTTGTATCCTAAGTTGTAATATTTCGATATTTTTACCTGCGTTGGTAACGAATAGACGTATTTAACGATTTCGGGATGTGACATTATAAGTCGTTGGTCGATATTCTCGGTGCCTTGGGAGTCTTCCTGAAAGAAAGAGAAAACAATTAAAATTCTTCCTCCTGACTATAACAAATTTGTTTCAAAAATAATATATATTATATAAATATTTTGTTATTATAGCAATTGAACACAGAAATAAATAGTGTATCATTTTATCCATGTTTTATTTCTGGCCATCAGAGTTCCGCGGCCCGGCTAAAAAGCTCTGATTGGCTTTGATATTAAAATTTCAACCTAACTGTTACTACTTCCAGAAGCTAACTTTCTCAGTGTAAGGGATACAAGTCATTCAGGAGTAATAACTCATAAATTTAATACATTCAAATTGGATGTATGCTCTTAGCCCATATGATTTTGTTTAAATTTAAATATTATTAACAATATAATCTGCAATGAAATACTTAATATAACAATGGCGATGCATTGAATTATTTAAAAGAAATACCAACATCTTCTTCACAGTCTTCTTCCTTGATAATAATATCGCCCTCATTATTATTGATACTTATGTTAGGCTTCACGTCTTCTGAATTGTTAAAAATTATCTGCTGATTTTGCGTTACGTACATCTGTTCAGAACAAATATAATTTTATACTATACATTGCTTTTTATATACCGTAATGTGGCAAAAGAGAAACCGCACATTAAATGATAATAATTGTTACAAATTAGTATAGCTGTCAGGATCATATGGTCACACAGCGAGTAGTCTTTCAAAAAAAATTGTTTAAAAGATGTTTCTATAAATTTTTAATTAAACTTTTCTACATAATTCAGAATGTATAATAAAGCAATAATTTATATAGATTCACACATACCTGTTGTTGCATAGATTGTTGGTCTTTATTATCTGAAACAAGTTGCATGTCTTGCGGCAGAGTGGCGACTACTTGCAAACCTAAAGAAATAATTACCATATATTCATTATAATTGCACTAAAATATGACAATGACACATATGGACCGATTAGTATACGTAATCCTTTGCCTTTTCAGCCTCTGATCATTATAAAGAGAGAGAGAGAGAGAGAGAGCCTCATAGCTTAATGGTTTTAAAAGTGTAGCGACCATGAAGCGACAGGTATCGGGTTATAATAGTCCCAATCAGGACTATTATAATTTATTCGTTTTCTGGAAGGGCTTGAGCGTGGCCGGGCGAGTGTCTTAATAATAATCGCACCCATGGGAGAGCCATGCTGAAGCATATGCTGACGCATTAATTGGGCCGGCACGTCAAAAGTGATACCACGGACTCACAGAATACTCAACGTGAATCGGTACTTGTACTGTGTTTCGCAGAGTGAGTGTATCGTAGAACCTTAAAACGACCGCTTGACTGACGTAAAAAGCCGATAACACAACCAATGCGCGGACCGTGGCGCGGCTGTTCATGGGCGGCGGTGTTCTCTTACCATATAGGAGACCCATCTGCTCCGTTGTCCGCTATAGAATAAAAAAGGTTCACTGAATGTGTGACCTAACACATTTTAAAGGATACTTATATTTATTTGAATTCAATGTATAAAAAGCTAAGGAATTGTAAAGTTAAGACATCATACAAATGAAAAAGTGCTATTTTAAAATAATTTTTGATTCATTAGTGATATACCAGTAGTGTAACTTGATTATTTATAAGAAATCAAAGTCAATAGAACAAGAGAAATATAGAAATACTTGCTAAATTGTACTCATTGCCACATTAGTTACTAATGCAAAATGTATTTACTTATTAGACTTGAAAAAGTACTTTTAACATTACAGGACCATGAAAAGCTTTTTCACTAATGTGAATTACATATTTTAATCGAAATTATTTATAAATATGTTTTTTTAATTATAAATTTTTAATAAGTTTCTGTAACTGGTTAAGAAAGAGTATCCAAACAGTACTTTTTGAAAACTTTTTCTTTCCAGGTTATATTAACATGCAATACCATTACATACACATTTTACACAGATACAAACACATATAAAAATAAATATGATATTATTCACCTGGTCGTATCCTGAATGTACCTGGACACAGGAATAAAATGATTTATTTACAATGACTTATTTATCCCAACCCATTTCTAATATAATTGAACTATTATATTATACACTACAAGTATTTTTAAACATGCCCCGCTTGAGGCCTATATTAAATAGTTAAATTATTAAACCACTATCAACAAAGTTATTGTAATTTATTGTGATAAAATTCAAAATACATATACATACATAATAATTGTAAAAATATTAGTAGTTTACGTTAATTAAATTTTAGCATATTTATGTTTTGTTAAGAGAATTATATTTTAAGCCATAATTAATTTGATGTTAAACTTCGATTAAGCGAGAAAAAACAAACCTTCAGTTAAGCCATTTCCTAATAGGTGTATCCCGGCGTTTTCATTCGATTCCGGTGAATACGCCACAGTCAAAACTGTTCCACCTGCTGTACATAAACAAAAATGTTGTATTAAAATAAGAATTAATCACCCGTGTGAGAGCCATGCTGAAGCATACGCGGCCGCACTAGTTGAGCCGGCTCGTGCACAGAGATACCACGGGCTCACAGAATACTCAACGTGAAACTGTACTTGGACTGTGTTTCGTTGAGTGAGTGACGATATCGGAGGCCCATAAAAATGCCGCTTGAGTGGCGTAAAAAGCTGGCAACACATCCAATGCGCGGACTGTCGCGCGGTTGACCAAGGACGGCGGTGTTCTCTTACCATATAGGAGACTCACCTTCTCCGCTGTTCGCTATACTATAAAAAAATCTAACTCGGCATAGTTGTTTTGCCATAGAAATTTTATTAAATAGATATGTTTTTGTATGCATTATCAAGCTTTACGACTTTTCTCTCAAATTCAATCACACATCTCTCATCGTTAAAACAGCGCTCCTAAACAACATTATTGTTCGACCGTTTTTTCTTCGACATACTTTGTAAATCAAACTACAGGAAAATATTAATATTTCGAAATATTAATAATAATTCGACTTATAATATAGCCTATGAATACTCACAAATAACGTAGCTTTTTGATGGTAAAATAATTTTTGAGGTCGGTTTAGTCGACCCAAATATATCGTCACAAACATACAAACTTTACGTTTTTAATATTAATATAGACAGATACAATAACTTAAACTTAACTCAAATATTATACAATACACTTGGTGTGTATTGTACATTAGATGTACCATTATTTTGGAAAGATCCTCACTGTTGGCCAGAGTAAACTCTTAACTCAACATTCTTATTTGCCACAGTGTGATACAAAATAAAGGATCAATATACTTGAATGTAAAAAATAATTACAGTCTTAATTACCTTGTTGAAATCCTTGAATAGGTATTTGCATCTGATATTTAGTCTGTGGTTGTTGTATCAAATTTGGTGCCAAAACTTGAATTTGAACTGTTGGTTGTGGGTCACCTGAAAAATGAAAAACCAAAATTACAATGGGTATAATTTAATTAGAGTACAGTTGGCATTTTACTATTAACTAAGCCATAAATTACAAACTTTTAAAATAATAAAAGATATCTGTATGACTTTTTCAACTCAACTATCAGACTAATTTATATATATATTCAGAATGATTTACCACATATAATCAGTTCAGTGGTTCAGCATGAATGTATGAAACACAAGTAGAGAAGACAAGACGACAAGAAGACAAGAGAACAAATAACAATGTTATTTAAAGTTAAAATTATTGAGTCATAAATTTACAATGAAATCTTTGAATTTTGTCTCAAGTTGTCTGTATCAAATTAGCTACAGAAACTTGACTAGATATAGCTTAAATAAAATCATAACGAAGTATTTAATACAATTTTAATTTAATTATCAGTTTAAAATAAGCTTTCATCAAAGTTGAAGTGATTCAGTCAACCTTGTGTACATTAACAGATCATTAAGGATAAGTGGCCCTTTCCTACAAGTACCCTTTCAATCATCATGTTTTCATTATCATAAAACTTAGAGATAATCTTTTTCATCAAGCTTTATATAAGATCTTTATTCTTAAAATAAAATATTTTTTTATTTACGTCAATATATTTTTTATTTCATTTTTAACCCTATATTATCCAAGGCAATATATATAAATATATATATATGATACTATAGCGGGGAACGAAGCAGGTGGGTCTCCTATATGGTAAGAGAACACCGCCGCTCATGGACAATCGCGCCACTCAAGCGGCATTTTTAAGGGCCTCCGATATCCTCAATCGAAATAACATCGAGTTGCGGAAACCACCCGTCCTACAATTACAACCCTCAAATTAACAAAATCAATTGGACAATAAACCACTAGTTGTCTAATAACAACTATGATGAACATATTTAATATTTTGCATATTTAAATATCGCAATTGTCATCTAGATTCATCTAAATTTGTGTGATTATCATTTCAATAAATATATATTATAGAAACTAAAAATAATAATCTTCAACAATGCTATGGTTGACCTTACTGTAATGAAATTTAAAAGATATAATTACCTGGTTTAGTGCCAGGAAGCGTTATAGGTACAGATATAAGCTGCGGTGTAGCCTGTAATTGAGTCCCATCAATGGTACGAAATTGTACACCTTCACCCACGTTTACTCCTCCAACCATGCCCACCACCTGAAATAAAACGGTTGTCTCTTAATGTGACATGTGAAAGATAATTTTAGTAGCAAAAACATTTGTTTTTAATTGTTTAAATAAAATTAGTTACTTTACTATTGATTCAACGTCACCTTGTAAGAAAATACAATTTCAAGAACGCAAATAATTACTAAAGCTACAGAAAAAATTCACTCCAGCAGAAAAATGGAGGTATTTCGAATTTTTATATGATTTTATTTGTTTGAGAAAAATATGCCAAAGTTAATGACAAAATTATGCAGAATCACATTGCAGGAGTTGGCCAAAGTCAAAATAAAAGTTCTATAGAACCAGGTTCATAATTTTATTGCACAATATAAAAATATTAGAAAAATAATTTTGAAATAACAGTTTCCTAGAAATATTTACATAAAATATATGATTGCATAACTATTGTTACTATTGTCTGATAGGCATAACAGTGAAACCAGTATTATATACAAGTGAAAGTACTTGTAAAACTCTAGCGTAACTAATCATATAAATATATAGGAATCTTGTAAAATTATTATAAAAGTATACTTCAACACATTTATAAAGGAAATGTACATATTATGGTTTTAGACATGGTTTGATTGATCTTTCTATTTTTGAAACTTCACCAAAATTGCTTACCCATTATAACTTTTACACAAATTAATAATTTATATTTAACATTGTTAGTCAATAAATACTTGTATCATTTGTGTATTATTATTGAAGTAGTTTAATAATGAAACATTACTTGAGTTCCGTTATTGGGACTCTGCTGGATTTTGGTGACAGGTAACTGGCCTCCAGCAGTCACAAAATGAGTACCACCACCCATAGCTGAAAACGCTGCATTCCAATTCATCTCAGAATCTTCGTTACTGAAAAAAAAAGTTAAATCTACTAACAGTGTAATGTTTACATGACTAACTTATGTTGAATATCTATGGTATAATAGATAAACAAATAATATGACAATGTATCTTAATTCATAACAGAATATTTCATTATTCTAGTGCATATTATGTTTCTAATTTTTTTTTGATAAAAAATAATATCCTTATCCATGTTTGTTTAACATTTTCAAATCTTTATTGTTTTACTCCTAAATTATTTACATAATACATTACACTATTCTTGTTTTGCCAGCGCTCCAATATGGGAAAAGGTTCTATTTCTTAAATTATAAACAATAATTTAATTTATGCGAGAGTAAGATTAAGTATTTTGTAAAATTTCCACATAGTGATATAAAACAAGGTCTTTATCATTGTTCATTATAAATATATTAATATTATTTATTAGATACATTTTAATATTTGTATTGTTTTGTATATATTGTATAGTTAATTGTTTTTATAAATTCTAATTAAATGTCATTACCAAGAACCCTCATCTTGGGTAGGTATATTCTGCATATCACACATAGCAGCCACCTCACGGCGGTCGCCGCGGGAGAAACTCACTATCCCACTTCTCAAATACCCCCACGAAAAATATTCCACCACCAACTGGGATTACACTGGGAAAGTAGGGCCACACCACTACTGACCACCAAACTATACACACTGGAGGCGAAACGACGGTGAATGGCAAAAGATCATCGCGAGAATACGAAAGTGGGTTAAAGAAAGTTTTTTCTACAGGCTCAATACAACCGGTCGGCTTAGTACCACACATAGCCAATGTATTCAAGTTAACATGATGCTCACTTTCTCTTTGCTATACTTTCACAATGCATTGAAGTGCTCTAGAGTTAAATGTGTACATGCAAAGAGTTGGCTACTGCCTAATAGTGATATGAAGGTGTAAAAGTTAATATATATAGTAACTACAATTTTTACAATATACAATTTTTGAATTATACTCCAACTTGTAATAAGTTTTCATATATATTTTTATGTAAATATTAAGAATTTATACAATAAAGAAACATCACTGCAAAAAAATAATCAAAGATTGAATAAGTTATTAGTTAGAATAAGCAATGCCATACAATTATTTAAAGTGAAAGGAAACTTTAAATTAAGGACATGCTCAAGCTCAGTTATAATAGAACTGTTAGCCTTGATTTAAGCATTTAGTTATTATTTTAATGCTATAATGAAACCCAAGGTTATTGTATAAGGATTATTATTACTCCTAATATTAACTAAAGATAATAATTAATAATTAGAGAGCTAAAAGAAATTTACTAATATAGTATTGTAGTGAATCAAGGAAGACAAAGTAATCAACAATCAGATGGGCATATTACGCAATTATTGACATCTCAAGAGATTTTCATTCATAATTTTTTGGCCCATGTGATGGTGGGCGGAACATAGTGATGCCAGGTTGTTCACCCCTACCAACCTACCAATTCCTCTGACCCGATTGCGTGTCCATTACTTTACGCATCCCCACCAATTGTAGGATCCCCTCCAAGTACCGGCTTTAACCAAACGCGCTCCCGACTCCTTCCACCACTGCCAGGAAAAACGCGAGAGGAGGGGTGCGCGGCCCTCTCGAACTCACGGCACTCTTGCGGTAACACTCAGGGACAGCCACGCGCCCAGTCTAACGGTACAGCAATGTACCGCTTTCGAAATAAGGTCACGGATATTCACAAGTTATCATCAATTAATAGGATAAAACATACCTTGGAATTATTTTTTGTAAACACAATATTATTGCAGCTTTCTTTAAAGTTGAAATGCAAGAACTACGATTTTATTTTTCACGTAAACATCGTTAATCCAGTACACAACAAAATATGCAGACCGCCATACTGTTTTATTTTAAGACTTAGTCGTCAGGTGGCGTACATGGCTATTGTCATAAAATGGTATTTGTAAATTGGCCATAGATTAAATATGTATTATATCACAGTTTATTACTTTTAAAACTTATTTTTTATACTATAATAATCATATTTATAAAATGTTTATTATTAGTAATATGCAAATTGTACTTTATCTAATTTGTAGCTGCTCAATCTATATAGTAAATTATATTATAGTTACCATCAAGGCTCGGTAATGAATCAGTGATATTCAATATTTTAAATGATTAAGTTTGAATTTATTTAATATCCTATCTATCCTATTTAATATTCCTATCAAATATGAAATATTGGATAGGATTTGATAAATTAACATACACATATTATTATAATAATTTAATGAGATACAGTTATCATAATACACTAAACAACAAATACAGGTACAAAACTTAAAAATAAACAATTCATAGTATAACTAATATTAAAATGGAAACGGTTGCCCAGTTCTTTGTATTCTTTCTAAATGCAATTCAAATAATAGCTTGTTCTCAAAGTAATAACTGCTTTGAGAGGAGTTAAGCCCAGGGTCATAGCTCAATCTGCTATCTAAATCAACAGAAGTCGGAGAGGGAATACAGTTGTTATCAACAGTAATTAGTTGACTAGGTACATGTGATGTCTGAGATAATAATGAGTTATTCACTTTATTGTTTATGTGCAAATTATTAATTCTCTTTGACAATGGCATAAATTCACATGTATCATCTTCACGTAATCGCTTTCTGAAACAAGTAGTTTTATGTTAATATAAACGAAACAGCTTATCATATATTTGATACTAAAATGTAAAAAGCTAGTTATAATTACCGATTTTCTGACATTGTCCTGAACATAAAGCTGTCATTACTTTCCACAATTCTACTCCAGGAAAAAGGATTAACTGTATCTTTAATCGAAGTCATCTGTTTGAGTAAATCAGCGAAAACTATAAAAATGTTACTTTATATGATCATATAAAGATTGTTTTTATGTAGTACAGCTGCTGGATATTTAACTTATTGAACTTTGACGTTATGATTTGTTGCTTGTCAATGAACATAAATTGAAATTTAATTTTAAAGTTTTTTTGTATCAATTTTACGGCTTGACTACTAAATTTTTAAGGTATGTCAAAAAACAGGCTTAGTTATCTGTAACTATCATATGTTGTTGTTATTATTATATAATTATAATTTTATAATTAATTGTTAATAAATACTTGTTGTTATTCTTAAATATGTTAATTGTTATTATTTAATTTAATTATGAGTACTTATATAATTTGAATCATATCATCATTTTATTTAAAAGAGACATCTATCGGAGGTAACTAAAACTACGAGAAATTGTTTTATTTCCCTGTAATATTTATTTGATACAGATGACGTATTTGTGCTGAGTGATCCGATGTTTTCCTTTTAGTTTATTGTGGCGTGATTATACTTTATTTTTAGATTCCCTTCTACTAAAAAAAATGAAAGATGTAATACAATGATTGAACCAGAAACCTTGTTTATAGTTGCATTTAGTCAAAGTGAAGTAATGTGGTCAAGGAGTTTCAGTCTCTTGTTAGATCCTCTGTAACAAGCACACAATGCCAGTTACTAATTAAGGGCCGTTAGTTGATATAAATTATAAACGCTTATGGTCAAATCTGCAACGTTAAGTAAAGCATCGCCAAATAAGGTTTGCTAGGAGATAGTACACCATCCAGTCTCTTTATGGCTAACGAGTACAACCATAAGACCCTCAGTATATGCTTGCACGTGGTTTGCGTTAAGTATGTTAAACGTTTTTATTTGCGGATTTTTTACAGAACTTCGTACTATTATTATATAATTTCATATTATAATTGATGTATTCCCAAATTTTGTATCAAATGTATAACCAGGGATACATACGTAGACAGGTAGGGGAGAGAGGAGCAAGACGAGGACGCGAGTCACGACGTGGTCACCCTAAATACAAAAAAAACTATATGATCTAGATGTGTTTTGTTTTTGCTAATAGGAGGCCATGTTGGATATTTCTTTAGCCCGACAGTGCGACTAGACTGCGCGCGTTTGATTTTTGAAACAGAAAACTATTTTAACGCAATTTTATGTAATTTTGCTCATTCAAACTTATTAATTAGGCTTCAGAGGGTTGGGTGGCTTGCCAACTATGTGGACGATGGGCTCATTCATCTTGAGTTGATGTAGAAGACGAGAATTTAGAAGAAATTTCCTATCTATTTGTACTTTGATGCAAAATAAAAATACGTACCCCATAGGTACTGCGCCTATCCTGGGACACGATGGGATTTTAGTTATAGTTTCAAAAAATTTAAGTTACAATGTAATATGATTATTTATTTCGCTAAATAATTATGTAATAAGTAACCAAAGTGTTGTGATTAGTTATAATTAATAAAAACATTGTGTTGATTATTTTAGTTTCTAGTTCCCTTAGCGTCCCTAATTCAATATAAATTATAATCGAATATAATTTATATCACGGCGAACTTAAAACATAGACGTTCACCTTAATACAACCGCCGTGCGCAAGCCAACCCTTTTGCGCAAGCATAATATAAATTCTGCAACAGATGAGTCACTGTTAATCCTTGTTCAATATTTCCAAACGTTAATAGTCCAACACCTTTCTTATTCGGAAACAGATAATGATACCTATTTGACAGAAAATGGCCAATTAGGTAAATGGTTCAAATTCTTTAAAATCTACACGGACGCCGGAGAGAGTGCTTTACTTATTAAATTAACTAATTATTATACATTATTCCGTTAGTTTCGCATCTCGTTAGATCATTTGATTAAATAGGGCTGTCGATTCTCATAGACAGAACATTTTAACGTAACTAAGCTAATCGTGTATCACAAGATTGAATACACTTTACGATGCGGACACAGGTTTGAACCGACAGCTGTTATGAATGCTTTATCATGTTACTAAATAAGAAAGTCATATTAATTCAGTTTTGATTTGAACAAATAAAAAAAATATATTGAGGACATTTTGTAATCTCTGATAAATAGATTAAGTGCTTAAATACAGTTAGACTTCTTAAATTTTATCTTAAATTCATCTTGATAATGTTAGATTTCATACCAAAATTTATAAAAATCGATCCATTGTTTAAGAATAACGATGCTAATGAAAATGTTTTTTTAACCTTTTTCGGCCTGCTTGTTGTCGAGAGCTAATCAACAGTATTATTAAACTCTTAAAAACGTTACCATAATACTTATATTAGTAAAAAAAATAGAAAAGTCAAGGTTTAAGCCCTCTAAAGTATAAATTGTAGGTAAGCTGGAGATCTAAACGATTATCCGTGAACTTAGTGCTTCTTAAGCCCATAGCCTTATTAGTAGATACATATATAAAACCAGCTTAGAAGTTTTAAAAGACATCCCTACTGAAATATCACAAGCGTATCGAAGCGTGAATATAGTTTATCCCATTAGCCAGATGTGAATGAGGAATTTTTCGCTGACGGCCATAATATTAATGAGACTTTATAGAAATACTTGTATAAATATCGAATTTCACTTGATTTTGAAAAATATGATTTACTTCCAAGTTGAGTAGAGAATAATCTGTGGTCCCTATACATAGATTATCTATGTCTATACCAACTTAAAAGCAAAATAGTTTTTGGTAATTACAAAATGAATCCTACAAATTAGAAAATAAATTTTACAAGAAATGTAGTTCTCCCAAAGAGCCTTATGTACTTTTATATTAAAAACAGGGTAGGTACATGTAACCTATCAGCCAATAACAGTGTGGGCACAAGTAAAACCGTGGCTTTTTCTTACTCATGTTTAGCCGGAAGTAATAACGTTTAATGGCCTTGGCCTGGTATTGCTGTCATCTTGTTGATAAATACTTAGTATTAACAAAACTATGGATCACAGTACGGATTTAAAAAATCTACTTTCTGGTATTTTTCTGATTTTCGAATAATATAATGAGTGCTTTAGGGTCTGAACTTATAAATATAATAAAAATTGATCACATTCAGCGTAAAATGGTAACACAAACTTTCTAAAGTTAAATGTAATTTTTGGCAATACAAATAAATCGATTTATTTTGTTATTATTTTACCAATAGTTTTAAACATAAATTATAATCATTATCGACGATGTATGAGTAGGAATCATCTCGCAATTCATAGGCACTTGTGTTGAATGAGTCAGCAATTCACATGATCAATATATTATATATTTTATAGGATACCTGTATGTTTACTTTCTAATATGTGAAATATTTTTATTGCAAACTCATCCGAATAACCGTATTCAAACTTTTAAAAATTAGTGTAAAACTTAAAATAACTGATTTGTTAAATCTTTTTCTATATGCGGTAAGAAAACTGTTTTTCATTTACTTTAAATTTAATATAAAATTAATTGTATTCTGTAAATTTATTTTGTATGTTCATTCGTGCATTAATTTGGCAGATAGGATACAGGTAATTAATCAGATATTCTATATGTTTTCGGTTTATAAGGTTCTATTTAATAAATAAGTATAATACAATTTAAATTTATGAATTCAATAACGTCGATTCCTTAGTGACTTATATTTTAGTAGGGCAATAAATTTGCAATACAATCGTGATACAGTTAACTTCCCAAGAGTTATGGAGATGTCTACGAATCTCTCGAAATATACTTTCTCTATTCATACATTTTCTTGTTACTTTCTCATAATGAGAAAGATTGTACTACGGCTCATACGATTCATGGCTGTTTCACTGCCTAGCAAAAAATACTGACATATTTTGACACATAGACAATTGTTTGTAGTTTATATAATGTATATATATAAGATCATTCAAAACACTAATAATACATACTTAACTAATAACAATTTTGTGTCTAAGCGTAATGACTTAGGAAATAAGAAATAAGTTTGACTAAAATAAACTTAGCAATTACATAACAAATAAATAATAATAAATATCTTTTGCTACTAATTTATTGCTGAATATATGCTCACTAATTTATATGATACTGTTTATAAATAGAAACAAAAACTACAATTAGAGAAATAGTGTCAAGTGTTCGCCCTTTCCCCATTTTTAATATGAGACGTGATTTTAGTTGGTTTTTAAACGTGTTTTACTTCAAAACAAACCGATCTACAATTAGCAAGCAGTGTTGACTAAGAGCCTTAAATTCAAAGGGAAACATCCCTCACCCTCTTTGGGAGTGACGTCATTCACAATTCTTTAATAATGTGAGGGTGCAAAATGCAGTGTTGTGATGATTTTATACATAAATACATGCACAAAATGGAAGTTTGTAAAGATAATATTTGTACAATAAAAAATGAAGGATATCACAAGTCACACCGATATTTTTCAAGCTCATCATCTTCTTATTTTATTTGGTTTCTGTGACTAGCAATTACATTTTTGCCATTTCATATAAATAATGATTTTAATTATATAAATAACAACAAAGATTCGACTAAGAATATAAACAAAGTTCAAAGGGAGATACAAATTATAAACATGAACTAACATTTTAACCAATGACAAATATAGGTATAGAGTGAACACAATATAATTTAATAAAAGTAATAAAATGATCATCATCCATGATTATTTTTATAGATTAAAAATACTTCAAAACGCACAGATTATCCCTTGTAACCAAAGCTAAAAGTTTACTAGTCAGTAAGTGAAAAGAATATCATTATTTATTAATCTTAGTTTGATTGTGTTAACATAAATACCAGGACGAATACTTATCAAATAAAAACCAAGCGGAGATTTCGTTCCTTGAATTGCTTCAACCACTTAATTTCACTTCATGAACGTTTGTTTAAATATGTAATCTATAAATCTATAACATAGTAGTTACATCATTCATTGTAGCTCTTATCAATCTCAATCTCATCCTAGAAAGTATGAAAATAATGTTATAGCAACTTTTATGTAATTTTGCATTTTATTGCGAAAGAATAAATCTACATAAATGTGCCTCTATGAATATTGTTAGATCTCTTTATTAGGAAAATTCATGGTATATGTACCTGCATAATAACTAAGTCTGGCCTCAGCCTCCATGTCCACAATCCAAGGTCATGATTAAAGAATATTAGGACGTGTTTTTAACTTTAACGGCCACATCACGTCATCGCCGTTGGAATGAAACCAATTTGTAACCGTCATTATTAATGCGCATTTTGCGCCAAAACTGTGGATTGCCGAATCTTCGTATGATTCAATTAAAATATAAAGTTATAACTAATATTTTTTATTTCTTATATATGCACTCAAAGCATCATGCAAGCTTATCTAAAAAATTAAAACACAAACCGATATAAAATACAGAAAAAAAAACTTTTTATATATATAATAAAAATTACAATTACATGGGTATTTATAAGACTATTTAAAATCAAGTCCAAGCAATTATTACAAGTAGTGATAGGTAAGTTTCTGAAAAATATGAATTTGGTGTGAAGTATATATCTATTTCCGTTAGCCAAATTAACGTTTGCTGTGTTATGAATTTAAATTATAACGGACGACGCAGCCAGCGCAGACAGAGGGCAAGGACCTTGGACTGATCATAAAACGGAAGTCTTTATCTAGTCTTTAAATATAATTTATAATAATCATAAATTATTTTAATCATTGCGGAGAAATTCATTATAATTAAAATTATATTTAACAAATACCAATTCATAGGAAATTTGTAATTAAGCATTTAAGTATTATTTATACAGAATGCTTGTTTATAAAAATATTTCAAATACTAATAATGAACTCTTAGTGTTTTGGATTGGGTAATGGACGTTATGTTTGAGTAGACACGAAACATATTGTAATAATTCTAATTTAATACATTGTATTCTATGTATAGTTACGTATCATAAATATAAATAGCCTTTAATTCAAGGCGTACGTAAAACCATGAACATATAAGGAATATGTTGCCAATATGGCTGCCTTGACATAAATATATGCAGCCTCCTTCCTTCCGGATACAGATGAATTGTTTTTGGACCTTTTTGTAATGTTTCCGTCATGCTCTGATCGTATTTACAGATATAATTCAGACGTTAAGAAAATTTGTTACTCCAACATCATATGCCATTTTTTGTTCTATCAATTTGCATCCAGTCTTCAACATCACAGACATTTTTTTGGACTTATTGGTTTAAGAAAACTAACTTTCCTTCTTCTTCGTTTCTTCTAGAAACGACAGTGTTCCCGGACAATGTTTGTTGGTAATTAGTGTAGAGTATCATACAAAGCTTATCTTGCAAGTTTTCTAACCAATGGAAAGAAAAATGTAATGAAACCACGGCATTACATCCAATAGTGATTATAATAATCATTAAATACATATTGCATGAAATTGCTATGAAAAAAGTATATTTTATCCTCTGTTTAGTGAAATATTTTAACGTGTTTCAATATTTATTTATGTCCAACAATAATATAATAGTAATAACTTATATAACATGTTCACTTAATTGTAATAATTTCATGCTTGTACTAGACTCTAGAGTAGTGTTCCGCAAAATGTGTACCGCGGCACACTGGTGTATCGTAATAAGTAAGGAAAATACTTGGGTACACATTTACTGTTCGGCCCAATAAACATATTAGTCTCGAGTTGTACCAAAACGAAGACTAGACCAAACGTAGTTTCATATCCTAGTCCGTCACACAAAGAAACTTGAAGCTTAAGCCCTACATAATACATATTATATATATATTCACCCGAGCGCACTAGCGAGAGATTTTTCAGTAATAATATTTATTAATTTAGTTTTTTTTTGTAAAAAAATAAAATGTACCTTTTTCTAGATGTACCTTAAATAGAAAAAAAATTCGGAACACTACTCTAGACGGATGCGAAGTCATATTAGTCAATAGAAGTAAATTCTCAATCGCTATCAGTAAGCGGTTGACACTATTAATAAAACAAGAGTTCCACGAGGTTGAATGGTACCAAAAATGGTTGTGCAGGCGACACGACGCACGCAGCACCTTTTACGGTTTCTTGTACCTTAAGAGGGCTAACAACCTATCGTGAAGGCTCTCTACAGGACAATTTTTAAAGGTAACTAATACTTTTTCACCTTGAGCACGCACCCCAATGGCTGTGATGCATCATACGTATGGTGTATCTGGTATATCTGTAGTTAGTAAATAATGAATTTTATATATAAAATTAAACGTAAATAATTTCGTTGTTCAAAGATTATTAGACTTATACGTATGTAAATTAATATTAGTAAATAGTTAGTTTATGGTCTAGCGGACAACAGCAGGCGGAAAGTGGTAATATTCTTCTATATGGTAAGAAAACACCGCCGTCTATGGATAACCACGGTAAAGTCTGCGCTTTTACGCCTCTTAAGCGGCATTTTTAAGGGCCTCCGATGTCCTCACTCACTTAGCGAAACACAGTACAAGTACCGTATCACGTTGAGCATTCTATGAGCCCGTTGTATCACTTCCGACGACCAGACACATTTAATGTGTTCGCATATGCTTTAGCATGGCTCTCCCATAGATGAAAAAAAGTATATAAGATAACTATTTTTTAAATTCTCATAATTTATATTTAGACGATGTCACATGAAGGAAGCTCCGTGGGTACCTATTACATGCAATGCAGGTATGTTCTCCATTGTAAGTTGTTTATGTATACCCAAATAGGACTTATGTTTATTAGGTAACTGAATAATGAATTTTGCATCTATCGAGAGACAATGGAACAATAACAATCAGACATTTACGTCATTGATTCTTTCTGATTTCACTGCTTAGATTAAGAAATGAACCATAATGTACGAAGTGAATTATTTCATGTAAATTGCACTTTTTCATGTACTAATAAGCAAGAGGACGGATAGATACGGAGGCGAGGACCTAGCTACGCCGCCAGATTCACCCCAATGAGCTTCTGACCGGCTGCTCAGACGGCCCATGCCCCGAGACGGCCCAAGCCGGAGTCCCTGTCTTGCAGGACACGCCTTTGCGCTAGTCGCGGCTAAAAATCAATTCACGGTGATCCTACGGATCACCCCAAAAGACAGTATGAAGCTGTGAGGCTGTATGACCGGCAGCAAGTAGTCCTTCCAAAAAAGGTTGACTATTTATCAAATGACAATTGACTTCAACAAATGTCACTTCCTTCAATATCATACAACTATATACAATCTATTATCGATCTATTGTAAGCTCTAAGTCTATAAACATAAGTTTTTATAGTCGGCGTTATTTGTAAGAAAAAGTTAGTATACCAAATATTATGTAGTTGTAATAATAATATTCTGTTTAATGTAAAAAGTAATTATGTGTTTCTATAAATGGATCGGAAATTCGTGGGCGCGGATGTAATCTGTATGTTATGAAGTTATTTTATTAGTAGAGATGTTTTCTAGTTTCTACTTACAGGAAACAAGCGTGTGAATCGGATGTCAAAACTATCTTTTCTATAACCCACCCCTATGTCGAGTGGATAGCATAGAAAGCAAAAAACTTTAGCAGTTGTCGTAACATTTAGTATTATCTAAAGTCTCTCCGATGAAACAGCAAAATCTAAGTTTTATAGACAAACTTTCCTTTGAATTATTTTGTTCAACTGTATGAATTGGTTGAAACGAAGGTCCGCCGGATTTATCTCTTTAGAATAAAAATTTGAAAGTTTACCATTTACAGATATGTAGAAAATAATTAAATCCTTTTACAGAACAATAATCTTTAGTGATTGAGTACGTGCAGCGATATTTTCAAAACATTATATGCCTAGGGGACCATCAAAAAAAAGAGTATCTATCCTTATAACACCGAATCTCGCAGGAGACGCCCTTGTGCTAGTCCTATAAAATCCCGGCGAGCTCTCCCACTCGCCCACACTGCGATAAATCTGTCAGGACCGTATGGTCACACAGAATGTAGTCAAAAGCTATGGGTGTCCATGAGCGGAGGATAGGCTAACCTAGATGAAGCTTCTATTCGTTTGCCTTTTTTTTTGGAATAGCGGACAAAGGAGCAGGTGGGTCTACTATATAGCATGAGAACACCGCCGCCCAGTCCGCGCTTAAGCGTATAATTTCAAGAGTCGCCGATATCCTCACTCAGCGAAATACAAGTACTGTTTCACGCAGAGCATTCTGTGAGCCCGTGGTATCACTATGAACGACCGGGGACAACTAGTGCGTCTGCATATGCTTCAGCATTTTTCACATAATGGCTATAAATCACAATGCAATTTTTTTAGTTTTTATATTCTAGACCAGGGCTTCCCAAGCTGTGCGTTGGGGCAACATCCTAAAGGCATCGCAAGGCGATTTGAGCCTCGATTTCAGAAACTATGCTCAGAAAAGCATAATTCTCTTCCTTCATTCGGCATTCTTCCTATTACTAACCATAAACAAATGTAATAATAATTAATATGTATCTTGATTTACATTCTTTTTTTGTTTTGTACTTATTTTATAATAAAACATATTAAATATATTCTGAAGTTTTTCTGATAACCTCATATTAGTCTACTAATGTTTTTATTTCCAGTAGTTTTGATTCTGGAGGCTGGGAGGCGTCGCAGGAAAAATAACAATTCTATAGGACGTCATAGTGTAAATTAATTTGGGAAGCCCTGTTAAGACACATAAAAACACATCCTTTTATTATTAATTATAGGGAAAATCGCTTCATCATAACATATGTAGTAATAATAAAATTAAAGGATAATTCGTACTATAAGAATAACAGTAAAATAGTAATATGTTGATAAATAATTCTAAAAGTGTCTCTATTATTGAAATAGATCTCCGTAAGTGTAAGCAGCTTAATTGAAAGTTTTAACCATAATTAGAATTTCCCAAATACTTTTACTTTCAATTCACACGGGTTTCAGAATTGAGTAAAAAGCGTCAAATTGTTTCCGTTAGCTTCAACTTATTAGGCAATCGTCCATAATAATGTTAAGTTGAAAGAAAGTATAGTTTATTATAATTTAAATGTGAACCAATGTAATTTTTTTAAATATATACATATACAGTTATGAATTTTTTTCAAGATGTTTTCTTTAAATTCGAATTAATTATCTTAAATGCTTTCTAAAATATCTTATCTAGCTGCATATTCATAATTTTTATTCAAAGATTCCGATATATAATAACTTTTATTGTTATCTTTAAACAACTATATAATTTACATAAATATGATTCTAAATATTGTATAAGCCATAATATAAATCTACAAAGTGAATGCAAATATAAACTCTGTGAAAATTCAAAACATAGAGACGCCCCTTGAAACTACATTAAATCAAAATTCAGAACACGTTGCAAAACTGTAAGGTCTTTGACATCTGAAGTATTTGCTTCAGAAACATGTGAAGGCGAAGGAACTATAATGAACTTATAAAAATATTAACAACGATATCCAGACTGAGTTTCTTGGCTGCTCTTCACACATTTAGGTGTTGAACGAATGTTTTAACACTACTGACTTGAATGAATGTTTGACGCACTAACTGGGCCGGTTCGTCTGACGTGATACCATTGGCTCACAGAATAGCAGCGAGAAACGGTACTTGTTTTGTGTTTCGCTGAGTGAGAGAGGATGTAAGTGGCTCGTGAAATTATACCGCTCCGGTGGAGTAAAAGCCAGAACACAGCCGAAGAAGTTATTTCTTACCACAGAACAGTTGTTATTTCTATGTGAATCAATATTGACTTCACAAATTAATATATCTACCTATATGTGATCATAACCACGTTCTGTTATATTATTTACGTGAATTTAATTATGTTGTATTTAAAGAAAACAAAATTATGACAGAAATGTATTGATAATTGAGATACAATGATAATAACATGCGTCTTGCACGACCATTTAAGAAGGAAAGCGACTCCAGGCTAAGAGCCCCAAAAAGGGTGTTTATTTGAATATTCCACCCGTGGGTGAGCTATGCTGAAGCATATAAGGACGCAGTAATTGGGGCGACTCGTCCGGTGAAACCACGGGTTCACAGAATACGCAACGTGAAATATGTACTTGTACTGTGTTTTACTGAGTGAGTGAGGATATCGAAGGCCCTTAAAAATGCCACTTAAGTGGCGTCAAAAGCCAGCAACACAACCCACCTTCTGAGTTATCCGATAAATGAAAATATGTTTATAGAAAACATTGTAACCGAATGTTAAATTGGAGAGCATGATTTATGAGAAAATTAAAAAATATTTATGTTATTTTTTAAAACAAACTAATATGTGACCTAAGGTCTTTATTTTTAGATATATTTTCTTTTCATATTGTATTCTGTTTCCATACAGCAAACTTAACAAATCAAACATTGATCTATATTCTATGGGGTATTTAAACTATAAATTGTTGTATTGACCCAGTTCTCATATATCGTTTCACAATTTTGAAAAAAAAACATCTCTATTCTTTCATTTTATCAGTGCATAACACTCAAATTTAACAATCTTTACTTCTCATTATATTTCTGTGTCTATACTTTTATAAAACTGTTTATTCTAGTTAAAAACAATTTAAAAAACCAAATATTTATATATAATTACTTATTTGTTGTAAGAATTTTAAATTGATATTCACAGGTCCGAAGGGGAGGCCTATGTCTGTTTATGACTTCACTAATTAATAATTGCAATAATCAGTAATTGTTTTGTCACTAATGAAATAATACTCATTGATCATACCTATTTTTGTCCGTATAACGTTTTCCTGAAAACTTACCACTACATTTGTCATTAATTATAATGAAATTTGCATGAAATATTTTTTATAATCAAAATATTACACTAGACGTATAGGCTGTGTTTTTTAAATTGTCTCACAAATGTATGTAGTTTAATAATTTGCAAAAAAGCTCAAAATATAAATGAACTTAATTAAAAAATAATTTATAATAATAAACTTTTGCTGGTTTTAATTTCTGGGCAAACATTGTTAATTTGGATCTGTTAGTTGATGATCTGTTAATGATATTTTATTTCTACATCTATTGTAATTATAAACTCGATGCTTTAATTAATTGCAATAAAATTGGGTAGAAATTATTATTTTATAATAATGTTTAAGTTTTAGAATTTAGGTCAATTTGAGTTGGATCAATTTTTTTCATAAATATTTTTTTTAAATGTTACAACATTGTTTAATAAAAGAAAGGCTGTTTCAAAAAACCGACCAGAACTATGAAGCTTTAAATTTTCCTTTTATAAAAAATGTTGTATCGTCTGATTTTTCCTATTTATTGTATCGTGTAAACGACGGCACAAAAAAATTGTTCTGCGAGCCATTTTATTATTATGATTGCAAGTTCCATTGCTGTCTGCAATTTTGTTCATGATTATACACAAATAAACCTAGGACGTTTTTACAACGTAACATAAATGTTAAGTCTTCGTTGACTGTGGATTAAAAAAGAATATAAATATTTAAATCTACGTGCAAGCTTCAAAACATTGAATTATTTTCATCGTATTATTTTCCTTATATCATACAAAATATAGTTTTATTTTCACTTATGAATATTTAATACAAGAATCAAATTGATAGCAATTATTTGGAACCTAAGTAGGTAAGCTTTCATGGACGCACCACGCCCTGATAAAGCGTTATTGTGATAAAATTCCAATGTAGTGACGGCATTAATATACTCTGATTAAATATCAATATCAAATCGAATTTCGTGTAGATATATACTATATGCAGTCCGTCTTCAAGAGAATTTGCACAGATAATATATTTTTTCCTATTCCTTCCACAGATTATTTTAAATACTCACAAAATGGTGATTTATAATTGGAATGTATGTAAATAATTTTCTATTACCTATCGCATTTATAAGCTATCTTTTTTTAATACTATAGCGGACTACGGAGTGGATGGGTAAGAGAACACCGCCGCTCAGGAATAAGCGCGCCATAGTAAGTGCATTGGGACTCCGATATCCTCACTCATTCTGCGAAACATAATACAACAAGTACCGTTTAACGCTAAGTATTATGTGAGCCCGTGCTATCACTTCGGGCGAGCCGGCCCAATTAGTGCGTCAGCATATGCTTCAGCATGGCTCTCCCACGGGTGAAACTGTCGATTGAATCTATTACGCTTAAACGTACGTTTACACTTTGTTTATGTTGATATAATTTGGCGATTTTCGTTTTATACATATTATACTTATCAACCGGAGTCCGATCAATACGCGCAGACAAGTGCTAAAACAATTTACTATACCTACCCTATATACCGAAAATGCATTAAAGATTGTGGTCCAGTTAACTTCGTCTGCTTTAAACTCACCGAAACTAGCATCTTTATTGTCAGTCTCCGAAAAAGAAAAATCTTACGTACCTATATACATACTTTTTGTTGATTAACAGTTGAAAGTAAAAGATATACAAAACCAATAATTTATTTACTTAAAAAAATATATATTTACATACGTTTTGCTTGTAAGTTGAAAGTAAAGACAATAACTTTTTTCTTTAATAAAAACAATCACTTCGGAAGAGAATAACTATTTGCTATTAAATGTCTTCTTCTTGGTAAATGTTATTAAAAAATTGACTGAGTTACAGTTTGATAAAAAGATCAAAATGTTAATGTATTTATCACACTACAGTGAATCATTTCTCTACTTAAAAATGTGTCATAGTTATTTTTAATTACGACTATTAACACCTTTGATAACCCAAAAATTATCATTAACAAGAAATATCTTCGCCTAAACACAAAAATGATTATGAGTTATACACATAATATAATATCCATTGCTATGCATTATGTAAATTTTATTACTGATTTATTACAAACATAAATTCTATACTAAAGTTCTTTATAAAAAGAAAAAAGCCGGCAACACAACCAATGCGCGGCGCGTGGCGCGATCTAGGCGTATGGTCTGTTGTCCAATATACCATAAAAAAACACTTAGTATTCTGAGTCTGAAAATCATAATTGACAAAGCATTAATAAAGTAGACAGCGACAGATGTGTGAAAAATTTAAAAACTACACACTTAAAAATAAATAATTTACCATAAATTCTATTCATTTAATTTAATATAAAATTAAAAAACATCGATTTGATACCGTCTTTATCCTTCTTTTTAACGTCATCAGGGCATCTGATGGTCTAGTCTAGGTATAAAAAGTAAAATCGTTGCTTAGTGTCGATGGAAAACAAACCTTAAAACATTAGTCATAGCTTAAACTGAAGGGTGCGTTATTGATTTATTTTTGGCTTCCCCTACAAGATGTATACACATTGAGAGTTTTATCCCTAAATTCGATATCTATATAACATACGCTGTTAAAAGCCGAATCGATTCTATGTATTAGAATTTCTCGTTTTGAGAAAGAGAAGATTCGTGTTAAAATTGCGTTTTATCTCGATGTAAGTAAAAAAAAGAAGTCAGAAACATATCTGAAGGTACTGTTGCAACTCAATCCTTCGACCAATGTTTTATTATTTAAATATAAAAATGACACAAAAATACGGCAACATTTTTGAACTTATACTCCCTATCACATTTATTTCCGAGATTCAAATGTTTCTCAAGTGGTTCAATTGGGAAATAGCAAATATTTTCCTTATTACACAAGGAGCGTTAATCATACCAGTAACTGTATGTAGACAGAGAAATGCAAAGTCAGAGTGAAAGTCTGTATCATTGAAGTCAGTTTATGAGACGCGGTGAAATGTAATACCAATTAGCCTAGTAATAAACCGTGATAATAAGAATATATAAAGTGAATGGATTTATTCTTAACATATTACCAAGCCAAAATCATAGGAATAGTAGTTTTGTGATCTTAATTAAAACATCAGATAGCCAATGTCAACCTCATTCTAAACGAATGTCAAATATTTAAAAATCAATAACAGACTATATACGAATGCTATATATACCACAGAGGTTATAAATACTTTTTTAAATAAGATAAAAATAAAAAAATCATATTCGTTCAGGATAAATGTGATTTTTATTACAGCTTGTGTTTACTAATTTGATTAGTTTTTCTATTAACTTGAATATGAAATAAAAAAGTTTATATAAATTCAGCACTGATAAAAATTTAGAGCACCATTCTACGGTTATTAACTTAAAATTTACGAAATATAACAGTATCTACGCTCAATTAATTGTTTCACGCGTTTGTTGACTTTATTATAACTTAATTAAAGCGAAAATTTTAAGGCGATTTATTTAATTTTTTAAAACTTTAAGTATTGGTAGACTGTAAAAAAATCCTATTATCATAGACAGTAATTTGGCAGTAAAGTAAATTGAATTTGTTTAAGTTGTATCGTAAAATTTGGATTATCTTCAGATCGATGAACAAGAGGCCATTGGCTTTTGACCCAAGACGAATGCAAGGTTATTTGAAAAATAAAAAAAATATCTGCAACGTGATATGAACAAAAATCTTAAGCATTAAGGATGAATCAAAAGTTATTCATGTTATATGTATAATAACTATTTTATCTTTAACGTAAAGTAATTATGTGGAAAATAAATATTTTCAAAATAATAATGAAAAAATGCAAAACTATGGGAAATCATAACATATTTCTTGCAGTTATTAACCACACTAAAACATACAAATAATATATCATAATACATCATATGATCATTGTTTTCGTAACTTTTTCTAAACTGGAAGATTCAAAGCTATTCTGTCATTATTGACAATTTTTTACAAGAATCGTATCTGATAAGAAATAAATTACTACAATGATTTCAACAAATTTCGATATAATAACCTGATAAAGCGTTCCGAGAATTTCTGTAAACGCGACACAAATTATTCTAAGAACATTGGATGATATCTATTTTAAGGAAACAATTATTCGAAATATAAATCATAGAAGGATAAAATATGTTATAATTACTGGCTGCTTAAAGTATTTTACATGTATTATTTATATTGCTTAAAACTTAAAATAAAAAAAATTTATATGAAATGATCTAATATAAAATAAACACAGTGCCGTCTAGTCTGGCCGGTAACTTATCTCTTTTCTAATACATTTAGCTTCTTTACCTACTTGAAACAATGTCTTAAATATTCTGTCACTCTCTCGCTAACGTGCATTTGTTGCTGCAAAAACGAAACAAAACACTTTAAGAAAAGATTATTCCTTTATAGAGTATTCCTTTTCAGCTAAATAAGTAATGGTGATTGTATAGAACAGTTATTGAACTAAACAGTCGCATTTATGTCATTTTATCACTACAATTTAGTAATTTCGTAAAACCAATCCGTTTTCCAAATTCCCACAGGAAAAGGAAAATATATGTGATAAAGATTGAACTAACCCAAAGTTTTAATCTACAACTCATTTAAATATATAGGTAAATCAAAAGTAAATTTTGTTTAAAATAACTTTTTGTATGAATGTTGACGAGATGAAGCGACGCCTGTAATTTGGTTTCCACATACCCACTTGATTGTCTTTATTAGAATGTTTATTTATTTAAAAAAAATTCAAATCCATAAAAAACTTAATATTTCTCCAATTTTATATTAGACGAATATAACATGCCTTATTAAATACTTTAGAACTATATATCTTTTATAAAAAATTGACAAATTACTGTGTGGGTGACATTCTTTGAAAACTAATTTCATGTTTCAATGATGAATTTAGTCACGTACTTCAACGTTTATTTGCTTGACGTCAGTTCAATGCCTGAGTGGTTTATGTTGGCTGTAAAACGTTGCTTTTTATCATTGATAATATATTATAACTATTGTTATCAAGGCGTCGACGATATGGAAACGTAGCTCCATCACCAAATATGGTCACGTAAATTGTGATTGGCGGAAAAGTAACAGATAGTACCTACCGTGTATGATAAGCCGCGTTTTATATACATTATCCTCTGCATTCAACTCTCATTTTGTGAAGTGCTGGCTGGTGAGACAGTCGTACGAATTTTTACTAAATATATTAAATTATAAATGTAAGTTACTTTAATTATTATTGTGCTAAATTTTATTAAATGTTGTGAAGTGTTAGGGAGAAATTTTGTGTAATGTGGATAGTTATGTAACTTCTTATCGGTTGTAGGAACGTGAAACGCGGATAGAATAGTGCTATCATATATCTATCTATAAGGAAAAGGATATGTTTCTGCTCATTCTCGTCTGACTCACTAAACATTTTTCTTAAGCCTGCAACAGTTTAACACTGAATACCTAGTAATATTGCGTATTATTTTAAGTTCTGACTACTTTTAAATGATTTAGACATTGAATCTATTAGCATCTATTAGCAAGTTCACGTATTAGTCTTATATGATATTTAGTTTGTTTCAATGTTATAACTTGAAACTTAAAAACGTTTTTTGGTTGTGTAATAATAATTGTACCACGTCATTTTCTTATCAGTGAGTGTAAATTTACATAGCGGTTACTGTAAGATATGATTAATCAAGTGATAATAAATGTATCTAAGGAATTATCATTATATTAAATACTTATAACGTAACGACTAAACATATTTCAAATGGAAAATTAATTCTTTTAATACGAAGACTTGTGAATTCATATAATTTTTAAAAAATAATTTCAGACTAATTCAAAATGTGCGACGAAGAAGTTGCCGCGTTGGTAGTAGACAACGGATCCGGTATGTGCAAG
>DWCF01001563.1:0-29501 GCA_018230265.1 Delias oraia | reverse complement strand
AGGTTCTTTTATTGAACTTAAAATGCTCAAATCTTTGCTGCTTCTAAATATAACAATTATGGATACAAAAACATAATTTTATCATAATTAAATGCCATATTAGGATTTAAAAATTTTTAATTTTTAAACCTAACTAAATAGATTTCTTAAACAATTACATCAATAGAATTTTATTTGAAAAATATATTATTTATCAAGAAAAACCTCAAGGTTTACAAAATGATCCTACTTAAAAAAGCTTTTGAATGTCTGAAAAACATGTGAATCAATAATAAGCAAAAATAACGAAGTACCAATTCTAAGCAGTTTGGTACATAATAAATATTATAAAGAAAAACTTAATTTATTAAATAGAAAGCCATTCTATAGTTTCCCTTTCTCATAGTAGGTATCCCTCTTCGTGGTTATATCAGAAAACATATAAAATAACAGAAAAAGTTGACAAATTTTTGAAAACGATAGTAAGGATAAAAAACGACGTTAAAAACGTGTCAAAAAGCTTCCGAACCTCAGGGAATAGCCCGATGCTTTTTGTGACGTTCGGGATTGACAAGGACAGTGACAGCCACTTAAGCGAAAACCGCTACCAGATAAGCACGCCGTAAAGCGAACGGAGCACTCGATAAAAAACTGAAATCTATTTCGGCTTCTGTCTTCGAGTGGGCTGCCTTTAATTATAATTATCGCTTTCACAAATTATAGATTTCCTCAGGAAATGTGTGACTTCATTTGCCTTTTGTTTTTACAAATAACATTTATAAAACAAATTCAGTAAATAAAGTGAGGTAGGTTTTTCAAAAAACCAAAAGAATAGAAAGACGGAATAAAAGTGAAAAGTTCTATTTAAAAATTGTCTTTATTGTTATTTTTTGATATATAAAAATATTTCCATAGCTCTAAAAATAAAGAATATCAATATAATACTACTAGATTATAACAAATGTAATTACAAAATATGGACGCCATACCAAACTCACGCTCCTTCTAATTTTTAATATAAAAATTAAACGGATCCTGTCACACCGTTGCCGTCTCGCTCACACCTTACCGATAACATACACCTAATTACTATCAGTTCAATGTCATTAACGTTACGAGAGTAAAGGGGACAACAACATTTCACCAATTCATATATCTGTACATACAAGATGACGAACGCTGTGCTCAGCTTGCCAAACAGTTGACTCGTAGTAATAAAATTATAAATCACGCGGTTCTTTATGTGTGGCAGATTTGGATAACAACTGGCGAATAGCTATTGTCCATAACAATGTCTCCGTACAGAACATTCCTTGGATTCAATGAAACACAGTTTCAAATTAAATAACCTCGACGTGGCACATTGTTTTTAAATTTAACTTAAACTAAATGAGCTTTTGGATCAATACGAAGTACCGGCGCCTCTACTGTAACTCGCAGAAGACATTGTTGTAACATCTGTGCGCTAAGTTCCAACTTTCATTGATCGCGAACAAAAATAACAAACAAGGAAGCGAAATGGTTGACATAGTAAGATAAATACGTTTCGGAACAAATACAGCGTTTATATTGGTTGTATATGCACTTGGACAACAGTTCCTAATATTAATTTCCAAAATTTAATTGTAAACGCATTGATATTTGAAAACCCGGCTGAACTTTTTGACTGTTATTCACACATCTTCAACATGGCTTTCTTAGCCCAAAATACTTGGTCACTTACTGCATAAATTTGATCACAAATTCCTTTTTAATATGAAACGGGATTACATATTCATACATTTTTCGCTGGAATTTGATGTTGGAAGAAGAATGTGGTATGAAAGGCGGGCTCTTAGGAAGGATACATAGAGATAGTGTAAAAATAAATATTTGATAGCTGTATTGCATAATACTTGAACAATCTGTTAAAAACTAGGGGTCAACTACACGATCTACATTATTGCTACAACTTAAATTAAATCCTAAATACAAGCGAAAGTTTTACAAAGTATTGCATCAATACGCTGGCTTTGCTTATAGCAGGCTTCACTTATTTAAATTGGCAGTGTGGACTGGTTCTCTTTCTCTTCTCTCTCGACACAGCTAATATTTTAAATAATGTTATAGTATATTTCTTTAAACGACTCTTGAACGTCGAGTGGATTTATTCTAGGCTGAATTTCCCAGTTACTAACCATAGCGTATAAAATTTTCAATGTTGCTTTGAACAACAAGAATTGCACATGAGCGAGAAAGTGATGGCTGAGACACAAACTCCTGAGTTAGAGAGAGTTAGATGTCTCAGCCATCACTTCCACGCTATCTCCTATTAAGCGATGTTTATAAATAACAAGGTGTATATTTAATACTTATAGTATTACTCAGAGTCTCCTCATAGTCATTTCCGAATCGGCTGACAGAAATAACCTATTGCACAGATAAATAAAAATTCTTTGCACACACTAAAATAATTTTCTATAGTCTGTGGAATATTTATGGAATTATCGTTGCAAACAATGTAAATAGTACCTATTTTACAAATAATACAACAAAGGCCGAAGGTTATACCTTCAAAACTTACCGCTAACTATTAACAAATAGATTAAGTATTAACAATGGCGACACAGCGCATTCACGCCATTTTTACAAATCAATTGAACGTAGATTACACAACTAAAGAGCTGCCATTGCACGTCTGCGCATTTTCACGTAATAACCGTGGCTAATTACAGAATAGTTCATTGCTAAATCAGGCCATCCTTTTAAAAACGTAATTGTCATACACCTGCTTCGCACAAATACTGAGCCTCTCAAGAGAGCTAACCCATGGCAAGACTGAAATCGATTTTGCACTTACTTAAAAGGCTAGAGTTTCTCTCGGTACACAATGTCACATTTGCGCCATACAACGTATAAAAATATTACAAAATATATTAGACATATATTGCAAGCATCCGACATCCGATTACAACAATTATCATCTAGGGCTTAATGTACACACTTATTGATCCCCTCGCCTTACTACTACTCATATGAACGCGTTTGGCAGTGTGGGTTAAGTAATACAGATACAAAATACGTCCTACATAGACTATAGAGTATTTCAGAGCATAGACATTATAAATGCAATATCAAATCGACTTACGCACTGGCGGGAGTCGTGAAATGCTCGTTGAGCACTCTAGCAGTAGAATGAGCAAATCAAATGAAGATTAATCAATTGTGATTGCGCGCAACTCCGACCAGCACCGGTCCTTAAAAACGTTTACAATCCGATTTATTTATACATACAGACACACAAGTCCAATTTGTTAGAAAATCTCGTTTCACTCCGAGCCAAGACAGCTACATTGTAAGGCCTGCTTTTGACAGGGTTTGAGAGATTTTTGAGCAATTTAAGTCACTTTATCTTAGGCGATTGTCCTCAAAGACAGTGTTCCGCAAAATGTTGAACCGCGGCACACTGGTGTGCCTTGCTTGTTTATACGCGTACTTCGGAAAAGAAGATTGTCTTACGAACTTATGTTAAGTAGTAAGTCAGGGTAACAAAAATACATGGGTACGCTTACATCTTCCCACGAGCGCATGAGCGAGAGCTTTTTGTTTCAATGTTTTGGCACTCAATATGTAAACGTTGATAAATAATTACCTATCTACCTTGAACACAAAAAGTTTGCGGAACACTGCTGTAAGAGACTGCACCTCTTAACTGGCTGCTTCTCAGTAAAGTACATCTTAACACATTTAAAATGAATAAATCATTGAGATTGAATCCAAGTTAAGTAACAAAAAAATCATTGTTCAATATTACTAATGTTCAGCACTTGACAACCCCAGCGTCCGACATCTCTGGACGGGAGTTATGTCTCGCAGACTCATATTGAAGGCAAGGAGCCAGTCTCCGATTCCACATATGACATGCCTGACGCGCATTACTAAATGTTACTTGAGCAAAGTCCGTGGAGGAGCCCGAGGGTCCGGTCAATGATCGCCCCGGAGCAGCTCCATCAGCAGGTTGAAGCTCGGCGCTTCGCCATCCTTCTTGTTCGTCGGGTTCAGCATCTCTTTGCCCACTTGCATGAAGAACTGGAAATATTGTTTATACATATATTGTATGGGTCGCTTATGATGGGCCTGATAGAGTAGCTCAGTCACTCAGCGAGCTATTGAGAGAGCGGTGCTCGGCATTTCGCTGCGAGATAAAATCAGAAATGAGGTTATCCGCAGACGAACCACAGTAAGCGACATCGCCGCCGTATTAGTAAGTTGAAGTAGCAATGGGCTGGCCGCATCGCTCGCCGAACCGACAACCGATTGGAAAGAACTCGAGAGGCGACCGCGTACCAGGAAGAACAGAGGGAACGTCCCGCTACGCGATTGAAAGAAGATTTCATTATGACCGCGGGCAACCGCCGGATCTAGATCGAAAAGGGCGGGCGTCTTTGGGGAAGGCCTATGTCCAGCAGTGAACTTTAATAGGCTTGTGGTGACGATGATGATATTGCCGTTATGTTTAGCTACAAGCAAAGACCGAATAAATTATAAATTTTACTCGGACCGGAGAGAACCCTATGCCTCTCACTTCGTAGTAGGCACGAAAGAGAGGCTTCAGGCTCTCAACTAGTATATTCGTTATTATTGCAAGAGCATTTATAGAATGGGTAGAGGGTGAGCGGAAGGCGGTACCTGGCAGGTGCGCTGCAGCTCCGGGATCCTCAGCAACAGCTCGCCAAACTTGGCGGGCGTGTCGGGAGAGTGCGCGGCCGTGTACGCCTGCAGCGCGCCCAGCGCCTTCTCCTGCGACGCGCGCACCTTCTCCGCCTCGCGCAGCTCCGGCGCATCTACGCACGCACACCGCCGCTTTTACACTGCCTCCTCCAATCATTTAACGTTCACTACCGCTGTGCAGCAACTTACCGGAAGTGAGTAGGACGATGACTTTGAGCGCCACGTACTCGTACCTGTCGACTCGCAGCCGCCGCAGGTGGTCCGTGAAGCTGAGCATGCGCTCTATGCATGGGGTCAGGCCGTACCTGCAAGTTTTAGCATTAAAGCTTCTTAAAATCGAGCTAGTTCAATTATTATTACAGATCATATAGGAACTTCTAGTCTAGTCTAGTCTAGCGTTGTGATTACGTACTTGGCGCTCTGATGCAGCGTGATGCCTCTGCCCCCGCCGACCCTCACCTCCCCGGGCGTGCTGACACCTCGGTAGCAGCAGGACAGCACCAGTAGCTCGCACCAGCTGTTAATCAGCAGGCAGATCTGGTCGTCGATCTGGAACGGTTGTCTCAAATTGTTACAAATAAAAAAAATTGTACACACCGTACACCGTTCTTATTATCTTTGTCATTAAAACTGCTCCATAGCTATTAAAAATACAGTTTTCATATTTATGGTAGTTGCTCCACCGATCATGGACATCCCTGCTGACCACCAGCTGAGCCACGTTACAGGCTTTTCAGGTTACCATTTTACATAGTTACATATTTTGCAAGTTTCCAAATCCTATTGTTTTGTTTACCTACCTATCTCGCTAATTACCTTGATAAGAGCAGAAGACAGTGTCCGAAGGATCTTGCAAAATGTCATTAGTACCAAATTCGAACACTGTCTGAATAAAATTTAATTTGTAATTTATTCGGCGAATGAAAGAGGTGAATGGCCGGGCGAGTTGAACCAGCTTGAAGCTTATCCTGACGCACTAATTGGACCGGCTCGTCCGGAGTGATTCCACGGGCTCATAGACGATAGCAGAATAGGCGTCGACGAGCACTGTCATTATTGTGCCAATTTGCGTGGGTAGAAGAAAGAGTGAGAGAGGCTCACCGAGATGTTTTTGAAGAGCGGCAGGCTCTTACACCACTTGACGATCTTGTAGAGGCGGTGGTCGGCGATGTGGCACAGGTCGGCGAGGAAGTCGGCCGACGAGTTCTGCGCCGTGATACCGCTGGCCGCGAGCAGCGGGTTGGCGGAAGGGCTGCCCACGCCCGCGCCTGCGCCCTTACCCAGCCGGCTAAGCTCCGACTCGTTGTACTGCCACAGGTGCTCCACGTCCATTATTTCCTGAGGGTCGCATTCGGCTCATCAGATGTGCTCACAGCGCCTCACATCAACAGCTGTCTCATTCACACTCACGTGCAATTGCCGGTGTGAGAGCGAGATACAACATCTTAATGCTTAGATATTACGCAATGTTAAGATTACGTAATTTAATATTATAAGCTGAAGTCATCTTCCTTACATTGTAGTGATATTTATTTTAGTTAAGTCCCGTAAGACTTTAGTTCCTTGAGAATCTTCTTCCATGAAGTTCCATGGGAGAGACATGCTGAAGCATATGCTAAAACACTAGGTGGGTCGGCTCGTCTGGAGTGATACGACGGGATCACAGAATACTCGGCGTGAAACGGTACTTGTACTTGAAACGGTGCTTCTACTGTGTTTTTCTGAGTGAGTAAATATATTAAAGGCCCTTAAAATGCCACATAAGAGGCGTATCAAGCCGGCAACACAACCAGTGCGCGGAGTGCTCCGCGGTAGTTGATGGGCAGCGGTGTTCTCTTACCATATAGGAGACCCACCTGCTTTGTTGTCCACTACATCATAGAAAAAGAATCTATATGAGGAATACTGACTTGCAATAACGGAGGAATGTCAGGCGTGAGCCGGCTGGCGCTACCCTCGCCTCGGCTGCTGAACGGTCCAGGGCCGTTCACCTGAAATACATTCTTTTATAGATCTTCTATAATTATCATACGACAGAATGGAAGAATTATAAACATCGCTTCAATTCTTGTTTACTAAAATTACTTATGTAAACTGCCGTGTTGACCAGCTGTCTCCACGCCTCTATCGCGGCCAGTCGACAGGTTGGGGATCACTCTAGCCATTCGGTCAGTCCCATGTATCTCTTTCAGATCATCAGCTTCAGTTCTAGTGACGGGCATTGCATCCAGGAGAAATAACAGCAAAGGGTGTGAAACTCACCGAGCTGAGGCTAGCAGCGTGGCGCATGGTGGGCGGCGCATGGGCAGAGAGGAGCGACCCCGTGGACGCGGCGCCCGACAGCGAGTACGAGCACTGGTACGTGGAGCGGCCGCCTCGCGTGCGGTCCTCGCGAATAGCTGGAACATTCAAGGCATTCCATCAAAACCATCAGCGTGCGGAAATGCAGCGCTAAGCGACGTGGAGGCGACAGAGACCTTCGAGCTTCATGCCGCAGCCCAGGCACTTGTCGAAGCGGCAGGCGGGGCACTTCTTGCGCGTGGCGACGGTGACGGGGCAGCTGCCGCCGCGCAGGCACATGTAGTTCTTGCGATTCTGCACGGTGCGCTTGAAGAAGCCCTTGCACGACTCGCACGAGAAGATGCCGTAGTGGAAGCCGCTGATCTTGTCGCCACAGATCGGGCACGGGCTGCAACCACAACGGAGCGTTGCTCCAATTCAGTGCAGTCGACAATCAAGGCCAATATCAAAATCGCCTTCAGCTGAGGACCGCGACGGTTGTTAATCCTTCAGCCCGTGGCGTTCGTAGGCAGTGGCAGATGTCAGATGCCAGAAACATTTTATTACTTAAGAGAATTATAATAAAATCTAATTTCCAATGATAAAGCATGACTTGTTTCTGCCAGCATTCACAAGCGTCTTCAGTCTTCTTTTAGTTTGTGTAAGATGTATGTTTAGTCGTAGAAAACTATCAAAATGTGAGTCTTTTCCTTTTGCAATAGTTTCCTTACGATCTCCAGAGATCTGCTCACCTATTGATGAGCTGCTGTCTGCTGATGCCCTGGTGAAGATGAAGCCGGTCCTCCGTCTGCTCGGAGTCGTCGTCGTGCGCGGGCGAGGCCGGGTAGATGGCCGCTTCGCGGTACAGCACGTGGGGGTGGCGACTCTGATAGCACCAGCACGGGCAATTCGTTAGTACGTTTTTAAATGCGTTCAATTTCATGATCGGCGGCGTGCCCAAGATATTGTGTCGCCTGATTAATTTTTAATTCTAGAGCGGACGGAGCACGTGGCTCTTCTATATGGAAAGAAAATACCGCCGCCCATGAACAACTGCGCCACAGTCCTCGCTTTAAGCGACACTTTTAAGGGTCTCCGATATCCTCACTCACTTTGTGAACACGGTGCAAACACCGTTCCACGTTGAGTATTCTGTGAGTCCGTGGTATCACTACGGACGAGCCGGCCTAATAACTGCGTCAGCATGACTCTCCCACGGGTGCGAACTGTGACAGCATTAAGACGCTCGCCCGGCCCCCGGCAAGCCCTTCCAGAGACCGAACAAATTATAATTGTCCGGGCCGAGATTCGAACGCGATACCGCTCGCTTCATGGTACACTTTTAAAACCAATAAAGTATGATGGTCTGAAAATTGGTTCACCTAGGCTGGCCTAGGCGGTGGAGGCGGCTCACCTGAACGGGTGAATGCGTCGGCGAAAATTCGGAGCTGTGCGAGTAGTAGGAGGAGTGCGAGGCGTCACTGTTGTTCCGCGACAGAGACGGGGTGTAGTGGCGAGAAGGCCGCGGGCTCGCTGACGGGCTGCTGTACACGCTGAAACACACGACACACACAATTAGTCATATTCTTTCATATTCGGCCAGCTTAAAAGACGGCGCTCACCTGGGACAGCATCTCTCTGTGAGTGCATTCCACTAAGCGCTAAGAACGATCTCGCTCATGACCACGCCTTTTGTCGTTCCAGTTACATCTGAGCGTTAGGTTCATAAACTCAAGTGAAATGGGTTATAATACTCGGCATACTCAGCGTAAACGGAACACATTACAAATATGTGTTCTCTTACCATGTAGGACCCACCTGCTCCATTGTCCACTCTACTATAGAAAATGGGTTATGGGGTGTTCTGAGCATTCATTTAACAAAGCGTGATCTGACAAGTTTAAAGGAATCAAAAAAACTTGGAGAGGTTAGGTTACGATCATGTTGACGAATAATTTTAATTTTAATATAAAAATTCTACATTTTAATTTTTGGGTTTACATTACGATTTTACATACGATCACAGCAACATCTGGATCAGAGTCGTATAAAGCAATTTTTGTCGCCGCCATCTTCCAGTTCGAAGAGAGAAATTTTAAATATTGCGCCACGTCGCCTGCCTCGTTTGCCGCACAATCTCGACGTCCACTTCGGCCCGGCCTTTTTAGATCGGTCGTTGTGAGCGAAAGTTATGACGTCAGAAGTGACGTTTTCACCGCGATCTCAACGGCGAAGGCGGATTTCAAAGCATAAACTAATGTTTTGAGTACAGTTTACCTGTGCGTATACATGGAATGCACCGCGGAGTCCGTGCTGGCGCTTGACTGCACCCTCGGCAGCCTGCCCCCCATCAGGGGAGAGCCGTGGGCGCCACCCAGTAGCTTCTCCATGCCCAGTGGCTCGCATTTCAACTCTACACATCAAACATACACATTACAACTACCCTCAATCCAACGCAATAATGCCACGTCCAAGAAATAGAGAATGTTTTTTATGGTATAGTGGACAAGGGAGCAGGTGGGTCTCCCTATAGTAAGAGAACGCCGCCGCCCATTATCAACAATGAGTATTCTATTCTATGAGTGCGTGGTATTACGTATTTGCGTATCAGCCCAATCAGTGCGAGAGCATATGCTTCAGCATGGTGCTCCGACGGGCGCGACGGTATCAAGACACTCGCCCGGCCACTGTGAAGCCCTTCCAGAGACCGAATCCCATTCAGAAGGGTTCGAATAATAATTGTAAATTGGGAATTGGATGGCTCTCTCACCGGACAGCTGCGTCTCCTTCTTGATAGTGAAGTTGTGCACCTCGGCCATGGGCTGCATCGGCATCTCGTACTGGTCGGAAAGGGCCAGGGACTTTGCACTGCTCGCCGGCGACGCAGGCCTTCTCCCGAGGGAGAGGCAGTTCTCGTTCAGCACCGATATCTGGGAGGGACATAAATCTTGAGAAAAATATGCTAATATTTGTTTAGAACAGATATTTACAACCGCATCGGAATTCGCTTTAGTTGTTTCCTTTGGTTGAATTCTTCAATGACGATTATTTGACATTAAAAACCTGGATAAGTTCAAAGTGTATTGCTACGGCTCCAAACAAATCTCTCGTATGGGCTGTGCTCCTTCGCGGATGCAACTCCCTTTTTAGGCGCGATGATAAATTAGATTAAAAATTAATTGGCATTATCGTAGCAATTTTAAAATTATCAAAGAGCATTAAATTGAAATGATCGTCTTTGAGTTAATAAAACGCTTGGTGAAATTAGTTTTTCTGGTTCAGTAGATGGACACCGGAACCGTTTATATTAAATTGCATTTAATACAATTCTTTGATATGCATATAGATGGCTGGCTGCTAAAGCGACGTGTACAATGTGACAGACGTCATGGAAAATACGTATTATGTATAATGTATGTATGTTGTAAATGTGTTTTATACAATTTGAATAAACAGCATACAGAAAAATAACTTTCTTAGTTTTAGAACAACACATGTTGCACTTTATTTAAATTACAATGCGTAAGAAAATTAGTCTTATGTTTAAGAAAAGCGTTTTTAATCAAAGGCATCGCAAAGCTGGCGCACCGCATGTTCTGACGCCATGGTTGCAATGTCAGCGAAATGCAGTTCAAATAGAAAGTTATCAATGCAATGGTTGAAACCAGTTCCGAACTGGTCCTAGACATTTCATAGCTTTTCTCTATTATACAGCGGACAACAGGGTGGGCGCCCATGATGGTAAGAGATCCCCGTCCATGGTGCGGGACATGGGCAAACGGGCATTGTGTTGCCGGCTTCTTACGCTGCTTAAACGGTACAACGTAGAGCGCCTTCGTTTACGTCACTCAACGAAAAACAGTACAAACACTTTCACTTTGGTATTCTGTGAGCCCGTGGTATCGTTCTCGACGAGCCGGCATAATTAGAGTGTCAAACTTGTCTATTAGTGCTAATTATTTGTTTCAATATAATTTTTTTTTGTAGAATTAATTTTAATAGTACCGTCGTGCACGGCTTGAACTACAGCATAAATGTCTGGCAATAATTAATTTATGTTGCGAAGGGTTCAATAAAAATAATGAAAAACAAAGGGATACTCTTAAAAAGGTCTAAAATTTGATATTTTACCTGCACTCCACATACAGCCACTAGCAAAAGCCAGACCGGCCGTGTCACGTGCAGAATAGCGAGAGGGACAACACATCTAGAAACTAGCCACGCGTGACAATGGCTGTGTGAGTGAACTGACCCTGTTCATGCTGAGGCTGCGCTGGTGGGTGTGCAGTGGCTCGTATTTGAGGTCCAGCGCGGCGTCGTCTTCCAGCGCCGGGCAGGGCTCGCTCTTCAGCGCTTCCGCCTTCACCGTCACGCTCCGCAGCGTGTCGACGGAGTCGCGCGACGATTGCAGCTCGAGCGAGCTACTCATCTCGTCTGTAAGACGATCAAATACACTCTTTGGGGGGATTTTACAACCGGCTATTTTTTTAATTTTTATGTGTGCCACAGTCCGCGCATTGATTGTGTTGCTGGCTTTTTAACGCCACTTAAGCGGCATTTTTAACAACTCAGGACTGTACTAGGCTTATCCCGACTAATTTACTCTCCGCAGTTCTTTGTGCATAGACAATCGCGTAGATTATTTATTACTTACACGTAATACTACAGAAGTCTTAAAAACGTAGAACTTGTAGAACTCCCAAGGTTTTTCTTTTTGCAAAAATAATAGTTTTTTGTTTATTTTCTTCAAATGATATAGCGATTTGTATTGTGGGAGCAACGATATTGAAAACATGTTCAAGAATGTACTATAAGTTTATTTTCACTTAGGGCCAATTAGAATCCACGTAATCCCGTCTAATCCCGGGATAGTCCCGGGGTTTTTATGCGTATAGATTAATGTGCTCTGGTTTGTATTCTCAGGTCAGATTGCAGCTGTATATTATTTTTATTTATATTAAGTAGATTACTTCGGAATATATAAAAAAATACTATCTCCTTAACTTAATTTGCAAAACACAAATCTTTTCTTGAAGATTCCTTTTTTTAAGAACAAATGCAAAATACGTAATAGTTTTAAATAATGCGATTTTATTGAAGGGCGATCTCAAACTGTTTAAACAAAGTCATACGAGATGGCGCTAATACAGTCATAAAATATTAAAACCAGATGGCACAATATGAAAACCAAAGATAGTTTTATTTATTCTTCAATCTTGAGCATTAATTACTACTCTATAAATCAATATATGCCTATCTAAAAAGCCTAGCCTATATATAGTTTTATTATATTTTATTTTTATATCAGACAGATCCATTCAGGTAAATACAATAATAAACAAAAAGAAAAAAACTAAAAATAATATTTCAAAAATTCTGTTTTTTTTTGGTGGCTACCTACACCCATCGTCCATAAATTTTACTTTGAATGAGTTTCTCTGACAGACCCCTGATGATACGTACCACGTGTCAGCTCTTCTCCGTTGAATGGCGTCAAATGGGTTTACGTCATTCTTTAACAGCTCACGATTTCTGCGTACATAATGTATTCTGGAGCACTGGTGAAGCACTTGGCTAGAAGCAGATGGGAGTGTAGAAAGGCTTACCATTGTTTGCGCTGGTGTCGATGACCATCTCGTGGTCGGAGAGCTCCCCCTCCCAGGACATGGGCCGCTGCTGCTCCTCCCCGCTGGCGCACCGCTTCTTCTTGCTGCGCATGCTCACCTGCAATGGATGCCGATCAGTTGGGTCCCATGAAAAGAGCTGCCTTCTTACTTTTTTTATTGCACAGGGAACAAGGAAGCTTCAAAGATCTAACAAGGTATACTTGATGGTAAGAGATCACCAGTAGGCTATAGGGCCACAATCATGCGTTTTGGTTGCGTTGCCGGCTTCATGAAATACTTTTAATTCTATGTCAGAACCGAATTCGGTCACTTCTTGTATAATTCATCATTCATCTTATAACTAATCTTATATTTTCTTGAAATTCTTCCGCTAATAATATTTTCATGCAAATGGAAGTTATAGTTAAAGCACCGCACCTCGTACGGATGCTGGGTGAAGTCAATCTTGGAGATCTCGGCGTCCGTGGAGTCCTCGTCGTGCGGGACCGAAGACACGCTGATCCGCACCCCGCTCGAACTGTACGAGAACTGACCTGAACATGGAAACTCGCCAACTCACTAACGGACCTAAAGACTTTGTCAAACTTAAAGTGACCGGTCACGCCCACTAAGCTATAGCGCATTTCATATTTGATATTCTCATGTCGCGATGTTTGTTGCCAACTTCCCTGAAAGTACTCGACTCGAATTGAATGAGATTTTGCGCGCATGTCAGCTACATCTGAGAATCGCTAAACGTATACTTTTCACACCCTTAAATGTTAAGGATGGTCCAATGATAAAATATCTTATTTTCTTTGTAGTACAAAATTTGTAATTTTGTATAATTCAGGTTTAATTATACATACAATCCTAAATTTTAACTTTTACACCTATTCCTAATTTTTCAACAGTGCTTTAATAATTATTATAGAAAACAACATTTGTTGGCATCAAGTAGTGAGCAATATGCAATATGCTTACCGGTGGGCGCGTCAGGTCCCGGCATACTGATAGTGGTCACAGAGATATGTCCACCTTCCACTTTCACTGCTTCGCCTTCACTGGTCATCGCGTTCATTGTCCCAACATCATCCATTCGACACGACACTAAAGCACCTCACCAATGTCCAAAAACACGTAGCAAAATATCGAACTGATCATCTTCCTCTCGCTGCGAAGGCATTGTTCAGTCTTATTGTGGTCCCATGCGGAGCGGTTCTCGTGAAACAGAGCGGTGTGTCGTCTGCTCGCCTCGGAATGATCATTTTGTTAATCTGCAAACAAAAATATAACGTCACATCCGAGCACTTCACAAGATCACAAGAACAGTTATTTTTACCTCCAAATTGACAAATCCATTAATTTGGCATTCGAGTGATATGAAACCTCTACGGTGGAGCAGCTTTCGGTATAGAAAGGCCAATATGAACGAACACTCGGTGGTAAACACGTTGCGGACGCTTCCAAAGGCAACGAGCCGCGCGGATGGACGTTCAACATTGGAATAAAGCTGTTCGGAACGGTGTTTGTGTACGCAGTCCGCGCGACACGCGCGGCGTCCGCGTCGCGCGGCCTTGCCGACGCACGCAGTGCTGTGCGATAACGGCCGCGCTATCGATAGAGCCACGACCTCCGTGTCATTGGCTTTCTGTTTATTTGACGCGGGCAATCATCACCCGCTTCAGAAGCAACAAACGTTATACACTGAAATATGGCGTGCTGCAGGCTTGTACGATGTTAAACATACATTAAAAGAGAATGTTCAATAATTGAAAAACTTACATCCTTTATTTGTATGGTACATATTACCAAGTGGAGTTGAATTAGGGCGGTCGAAGGCTGATGAATGTTGGAACACGTGACACTGGATTACCTAGACGGTAAGGTATTCGATAAGATAAAGTTATCGACAGCGAACAACCACTAGCGGGGGGGGAACGGCCTTCACGAAGCCGGTTAGCGGTCAATTCGCCTTTCGTAGACCGCTGCCGCTCCCAATAAAACCATTCTCTCGACGGTTTCATTAAATCTACACAAGAACAACAATCATAGAATCGGGCTCGCAGCTGGATCTCGTGACACTTCCACTTTCCACTGTTCTTATAGGAAATTGGATAATAACTCTACTACAACAATTTAGATTTTCATTACGGTACTAAAAATATAATAATAAACTTATATTGAGAGTCTCGTAGCTCAGTGGTTTAATAAGTCTAAGACGAAGCGAGAGGTATCGGGTTCGAATCCCGGTATAAATCAATTATAATTTAATTTATAATTTATTCGATCTCTGGAACGGTTTGACAGTATGTTAATAGTGTCACATCTGTGGGAGACATGGTATATGCGGATAAATAGGCCGTCTGAAACACGGGCTCCCTTTAAATAGTGTTTTAACTGTGTTTCACTGAGTGACTGAGGATATCGAAGTTCCTTCAAAGTGCCGCTCAACTGGCGTAAAAAGCCGGCAACACAACCAATGATCCGTTGTCGGTTTTACCATAATAATAAAAAAAATAGTGTAAGTAAATGGCTATTAATATTTCTGCTTTCCGTTATTATGTACTTTGTTGGTTCAGTTTAAAGCAATTTGCGTAAACCCTCCGATTTCCTAAGAGCTACGCTGCATTGTGTAATTGACGATTGCGCGGTTACCATGGCAACGGCTATGATAACACACTGGCATTTGCCTTTAATTGGCCCTTCAGACGGTGCATGTTCGTATCCTTAACGATTTCCAAAGCTCATGTATAATTATGTGTTAGTAAATAGATTCATATGTTTTAATTACATATTTTGTTAATTTTTAAAAAAAAATCTCAAGTAGTTCGCTAGTTTTGCAAAAAAACGTGTGTAATATTTGACGAAACCAAGATGGCGTCATGTGGCCTAGACAAGGTCGAGCAGCCACACTGACGCGTCCTTTGTTTGACAATCGAATTGGCGCTAAATACGGCGTTTCTTAGTACGGCTATTAGTTCGCTATTCAGTTATTGCTGTCTAAGTAACATCCAATTAAGATAATAGGGCATTAATTATTGATTTGGTGGATATTGTCAAAAATATATTTAACAAAGAAATCTATCTAACAAATGTGTCATACATTTCTTATGCTATAGCCGGCTTTTTACGCCACTTAAGCGACATTTTTAAGTGCCTCCGATATTCCTACTCACTGCGACACAGTACAAATACCGTTTCACGCTGCGTATTCTGTGAACCCATGGTATCACTTCGGACGAGCCGGTCCAATTAGTGCGTCAGAATATGCTTATCAACGTAAAATGGTATTTGTATCTACTAGAAACAATGCTTCTATTGTGTTTCACTGAGTGAGAATATCGGAGGCCCTTAAAAACTCTCGGAAAAAATTTCACAATATTGCAATTAAAAAGAGATGTGTGCCTTATCTGTATGTAGAATATATTATCTGTGACGTCATCATCGTACCATGCAACGCGATAACTCAACAGGTGCAAACAATTTGATAAATAAAAAACATCACTCACTGCCTTACTAAAATAAGAACCACGAATTCTGACTATTATAATCAGAATTTCAGCCGCCGGGGATCCGCTGCTGGACATAATCCTCCCCTTCGGACCTCCATGCATACCCGTCGGAGGAAGGTCGCCTCCGACCGGTATTCTGACTATACTATAATATATGTCTTATATCTAGCCTGACAATTCTCGTGTCAAAGCGTTTATAACTAAACACTCGAAACGGCTTGACCAAATCGTGCATTTGCAAAGTATGCAATGTATGCAGACCTGAATAGGTCTGATCCCGTGAAGCCTGTGACGCATCAATTAGGCTAGAAACCACGACCGAGTAAGCGCAGCGTAGGACGTCCACCCACAAGCTGGACAGACGACCTTAAAAGGTCACCGGAAGACCCTGGACGCAGATCACCTGCGACCTATGTTAATGAGTGGACGTCCTACGGCAGACATGATGATGTTAATGCGGAGTTACGGCACGAGCTCACAATCACCAGGGTACTTGTATTGTTTCACTGTGGCTTTATCCCAATGGGTTAAGCTAATCAGCGTACTTAAAATCATACAAAACAGAATGCTGAGCATGATGAAAACTTTTGCAGCAAGCGTGAGTCGTGGTGCGGTTGGTGATGGGCGGCGGTGTTCTCGTACCGGTTCCGTTATCCGCTATACCAAATACCATAAAAAAGGCAAAGAATAGCCAACAGACTCAGATCATTCCCAAATCTCTTGAAAGTCTTAGTCAAAGACATTTAATCTACTAGGAGCACATCACTTATGACGCATTGTAAAAGCCGGCGACGCAAGAGCGCAGTTGGTGATTGCAGTGTTCATTGCGGTCTAGGAGACCCACCGGCTCCGTTGTCCTCCGGCTAATTTAAAAAGAAAGGCATTGCTCTCTGGTGAACCGAGCGAAGTGGAAAGTAGGAATAAATATTGGAAGCGTTGACTTGGCTCATAGTTGTGTGGCGTCAGCGTTCAGCGTGTCCTTGACCGTGCTCAGAGGTCGCGCTAGTACAACGCACCCTCGCGCACGCACTGAAATAGATGCGCGGAGTATTCCGCGAGCCACCGATGGCTGAAGCAAACCCCACGGAGACCTTGTATTGTCTCCTGACTTAAGTCGGAACACTAAAACAATGATGAAAACCCGTGGTCGCCACATTTTTCTGGCCAAGAGCCACACCATGGCCATGTACCATGAGTACCAGGCCGAGCTGAAGAATATCAAAGTGCTCCTAGGGCCTTTGCACATTTATCCACTTGTCTTATGAATTCGAAAGTCTGTGTGAGTATCTGTCGCAGACTGTACTAGGACGTCCCCAATTGTGCGTTATCGATTTCAGTGTCCTCAAAAAAGCAAGCACATCCTTCTGCTTAGCCTTCTTCCTGTTACTAACCATACGAAGTGTAATCATAATTACTGTCTCTTCATTTACATTCGTTTGGTCAGTCCGTATTTTGTAATAATATATGTGCTGGAGTTTTTCTGTAAATACGTTTGGGAAGGCCTGGACTAAACTAATGAGAACACCACCGCCCATGCTTGCGTTGCTGGCTGTTCATCTTGGTGGTCCAACGGTATAATTAACCAATGAAATATATTACAAATACTTCTTCGCGCTGGTATTACCTATTCTGTGATCCCGTGGCATCACTTCGGAGTAGCCTGCCCAATTTGTCACTCCCACTGATAAGACACTCGTCCAGCCCCTGGCAAAGACCGAAAACAACATATGCATACTTTAGAATAAGGCCACCTAAGTCACGTCGCAGGACTAAAATTGCGGGTGACGTTGATGACGCCATCAGCGGGCCCTTTCACATTTGGGGACAGTTATCAGAACTAAGTATAAACACACAACTGTTTCATCTTGCCGCGTATTCGCTTTGTGAATGTCGCCTTTTAGTTGGACCTTGTGCAAACACTGCGTATTTAAAACTAGTTGCAAAATATTTCATAAGTTCATTATTTATACAGCAAATGGTAATTAACAATGGCGCAACATAATATTTAAATATTTAATTGTTTCAAAAAATTAGTAAATTAAAATAACGATTTAAAGTCTTTACTTCAGATGCAATGATGATGTTTAATTTTTTTTACAGTATAACAGACAACGGAGCGGCTGGATCTGCTATATGGTGAGAGATCACCTCCGCCCATGGACAACCGCGCCACACTCTGCGCATTAGTTGTGTTGCCGGCTTTTTACGCCACTTAAACGGCATTTTTGAGGGCCATATATGAGGATATAGTGAGGACTCAGAGAAACACAGTAGAAGCACCGTTTCAAGTACAACTACTTAACAATACGATCCAATTCATGAGTTTGCATATGCTGCAGCATGAGACGCCCACCTGCTGCGATGTTCAGCGATCTGGATCCAGCGGTTGCCCGATTAATTATTATAAAATACGTCTAATTGTAACAAATCTTGGTGGGGTCAACTAATGTTATGTAAGTTAGATAAATAATATAGTTGGAATATATATGTAGTGTTTTGAATAAAATATAGTTAGTTGTATAAAAACAGTTAATGTGTGCGTTATTGTCCCGATAAGAGCCAGACGACGGCTGTCCAAACAGCATTAAGTAGAACGTTGAGTTTGTGGCTTTGTTCGTTCAGTGTCGCAGAGGCGCGGATCTGCGCCAGCAAGGTGTATCAGCGAGCACGGAGAAGGCTCCATTTTCAACTTGAAGCAAGCGTTTCCGTGGGCTCCACGAACCCCATAAAGGTCAGTTAGTGGCGAGGTGGCCTGCTTCTCATTGATTTACTTACGATATTACTTTTGTATCAATAGTAAATAATTTATTAACTATAATATAACATTAAAACTGTGTTTTATATAAAATTTTGGTTGAGAGATCCTATGAACTCGGTAAATATAGATACATGGGTAAAGAGTAAGAAACCTTCTGCAAGTAATCACTTGGCCTTACGAATGGAAAGCATGATTCGCAGCATGTGCTTTTAAATGGTACAGCGGACAACAGAGGTGGGTCTCCTATATAGTGAGAGACAACCGCCGCCCGCGGACAACCGCAACACTGTTCGTGCATTTCTTGTGTTGCCAGCTTTTTACACCGTTTATAATGTTTGTTACGACACTTATAATCTCAAAAGGTTTAAGGTCGTGGAAGCGAAGATACTTTAGTCACCCGCGCTGGACCCACCGCCTTATCACCAGGGTGACGGTTGTGTTCTGGAGAATTGTTTGCCGCGACTATAAAATATGTAGAAACAAAACACTACCACACTCATATTTTTTTGACAAAACGAACTCTGTTAGGTCTGCTAGTTATATCATAATTTCAGCCGTAAAACGTCCACTCCTGGAGATAGGCCTCCCCCATGAGGGGGCGTGTTGGGTATCGCAGTTCAGTTATATAGTAAACACAAATTAAATACATAGAACTTCGTGATCTGTCAAGATGATCATGCGCAATTTGACAAAGTAGCGGAATTGGTTTCAGGAGGTCAAACTGAACGTTGGCCAACACGCAGCAATAAAGTCTAACGCCGAAGCCAAGGTGTTCAACATTTACTTGAATGCAGCACTCGCAACTAACTTATTCGAGCTTCAAACACCTTTTTAACACAACACTCGAACGAAAACTAATATCGAGGCTCTTAGAAGTTAACTATCACTCTGTGAAATAAATGCTCGCCCGTAGGAGAGCGATGCTGAAGCATATGCGGACGCACTGTACTTGAAACTGTGCTTCTACTGTTTCGCTGAATGAGTGAGGTTTTTGGAGGTCCTCAAAAATGTCGCTCAAGCGGCGTAAAAAGCCCGCAACACAACCAATACGCGGAGAATGGCGCGGTTAGTGATGGGCGGTGGCGTTTCCTTACCATATACATATGAGATATACCCACCTGCTTCGTTGTCCGCTCTACCGTAAAAAAGTAAGTTGGTTGCAGGGGTATTTTCAAACCAATAGGACTTGTAGGAATCTTAAAAAAAGCGTAGCTCCAAGGGCTAGGGGTGTCCATGTGCGGAGGACCGCTACTTCTAGATGAGTCTCCTGCTTGTTTGCCTCCGTTATCAAAGAAGTAACACCCACCACATTATTTCCCACGACTAGCCGTACAAAGTATGTCGTTTCGTTTCTAATGTCTAAATCCTTGTATCACTCTGTTAATAACGCACATCTGCTCATGCTAGAACGGGACGGAACACGAAGAGATCGGACTTGAGTGAAGTCAATTTAGCAACGAACTGAAGGAATTTCTGACTCGCACACAAGGCTAGACGTGATTCATTGCCGAATGTTTTAACAAAATCAGCCACATTCGTGCAATCACAAAACGGATACAATTTACAAGCGAAACGGCATTCCTTGCATTTAATATGTCGCCAATTTTATTATTACCTACTCCTATTTTGGAGGTTACAATACTAGTTTTCTATTTATATATTTTTAATTATTTAGTGGGCAACGGCGAACGGATATTCTCTATAGCAAGAGATCTTCGCACCCAATCTTGTGTTGCCGGCCTTTTGCGCCACTTAAACGGTATTCCAAGGCTCAACTATCTTTCCAAAAATCTACTATATAAAAGGTTTTACTAATAATTCAAAGCCTTATGTATGATTTAAATTATAATAATAAGTCCTGTATCTCGTTTAGGTCAGATGCCGACGTTATGACAAATATAACCTGAGAACCCTCCCAAAGTCGTACAGTATAGCCGATCAGTAGATAGTAAGTAATGCATGGGAACAATGGGTTTAGCAAGACGGAAACTAATGTAAAACTGGTACAAGAAAGCTCCCAGCGGAGGGGATACGGCAAATGGGTCGAGCAGACCGCATTCCGCGCCGCGCCGACATCTCAAGGCGAGTCGCCGCTTCTAGCACCCGGCGTGCGGCGCTGCTTGAGTTGGTTGTGTTCCGCGCATTGGTTGTGTTGCCGCCTCTTTACGCCGTTTCAGCGTGAAATGGTACTTATACTTGAAACTGTATTTCTACTATGTTTCGCTGAGTGATGAATATCGGAGGCCCTTAAAAATGCTGCTTAAACGACGTAGAAAGCCGACAAGACAATGCGCGGACTGTGTCGTGGTTAGTGATGAGCGGCGGTGTTCTCTTAGCATATAGGAGACCGTGCTTTGTTGTGCGTGATACCATAAAAAAATTAGCAAGTGTATGTAGCATAAGTATATATCTATATTTTCCTGTAGCGGATAATGGGTGGGTCTCCTGTATGGTCAAAGAACACCGCCACCAAAGGACAAACACTCCATTTCGATTGATTGAAATTTGATTTTATAAGATAATTTGTTTGTGAATAATAGCGCAAGCCGACATTTTTATTTAAATAATCTAGCCATTAGATAGATTTGGACAATTGCAACTGGACTGGAATCGTTTCAGCATGACTCATTAAGCATTGTCCGTGTCCTAGAAGCGTATACTGTCAAATTTCGAGTGATTATTTTGACCGACCACGCCCATGAACTGCCGCGTTACTGTGTCCATTACAATCCTATCATATTATAAACGCTATACCTTAAAAGAGCTCCACGACAATTCCCGTTTGCCAAATCGTTCCTTGCGCGGACATATGTGGGTCTGAACGAGAATGATACGGCCTTAGAGAATACTAGCGTGAAATATGTTTTGGAGAGGTTGCCGACGGCCCATATACTTAGACCGCTTAAGAAACCATGGCTAGCGGCGCGGTGCTCTCTTTTATATGAGACTCACCTGCCCCATTGTCCGCTATATCATAGAAACTTGATTTGTGTGTATTGTCATTGGATAACACTATCTCTTTGATAAGATAGGTGAGTGAAAATAGGTGAGTATTTTTAAAATTTCCACAATAAGCTTTCAGCTCATTTCGTTTGTAATTACTCAATAAACTATATCTGTTTATGGGTATTCTTTATGCTATAGCGGACATCGGAGCAGATTGGTCTCCTTTATGGTAAGAGTCACCACGCGTGCGTCAGCATATGATTCAACATGGCACTCCCACGGCATTAACAGTATTTGCTCGGCCATTGTCAAGTCCTTCCAGAGACCGAATAAATTGTAAGTTAAATTATAATTGTCCGGAACGGGATTCGAACCCGATACCTCTCAAAAACAAAGAAACAAAATGGCCCGCCATAACAATTTAAAGTAAAAAATCTATATATCATGGAATGTTTTGAGGCTTTTGTAAGGCAGACGAGGCCGCGCGTCGCGGCTAGTGCTTTTTGCGTGTTATGAGGTTTGGGCGCCTCGCGGCCAGGACCAGTTCCCGCCTGAGTCACGTTTAATGTGTTCGCAGAAGTACCGACCGACTACTGAAACTGCACAAACCTTCACCGCGCTGCCTTTCTGTGTCGCTTGCAATTATTACTTCGAAGTCGGCTTCAAGAGACTCCACATAGACTCATCTTCATTAATTATTTGCAATGGCAAGATTTGTCCAAAATGTCATGCTTGTAAATATATTTTCAATCGTTTTGTTTATCTCAGTCCTTAATTGTAAATAAATTGACTACAGACAGATTTTTAAATGTCATCATTTGATTTTTACATATTTAGCGGATAATATGACAGGCGGGTGAAGTGGTTATCGTCTATTGACAACCGTGCATTGGTTGTGCTAACGCGTTTTTACGCCGTTTCAGCGGTATAACTTCACGGACCTTCGGTATTCTCTGTCAGTCAACGAAACATGGGCTCGCGGTGTGAGCCGAATCAATGAGTGCGCCAGCACGGCTCTTCCGCGGGTAAGAAAGTATGATTTTATTCATTAAACCTCAAAAGTTGTAAAACACCACAACAATAAGCCCGTATAGATATTTTTTAAGCACGCATATTAACGCACCATTAGCATAATATATCGCATAACGGTTCACGGCATTACAGATTGTATCCGTGCTACGGAATCGTGTCACAGACTACCGCTAGGGTCATCCGAGATGTACCGCGCAAATGTCAGCCCGCCACTATCCGAACGAGACGCTGCCACAACTAACATTGTGACATTTGCGGCGAAGGCGAAAAAAATCGACATTTGTCATATCAATATATAACACTTTGAAACAATATACAATACTAAATTATATATACAATAATAATAATATATTTATATATACTATAATATCTGTTTCAAATCCTATATCACTTACTGATTGAATTAAGTTAAATTCAAACTAATCTCAAACCTATAAAAAATATACCTATAAGTAATATTTATGTCCAATTTTTTTATCTTTAATTGAATAAACTTGTTGCTCTGTTAACAATTAATTTTTCTGTGGATTATTCCAAAATTTAAATATTACATTTGACATCAACTTATTTCCCCTTTCACAGTCATTACGCCATAAGATCAGTCAGTGTTCAAAAACAATTAGACACATCGTTTCCAGGCAATGAAAGCGCTAAGCAGCAAGTTAAAAAAAAAGAAATAGTCAAATAAATAAATAATAATAGTCAAATAAATTTCAATGATATTAAGTTTTAGAATTCACACAGAATATACTAATCTGGGTAAAAAGCACTTTTTCACGCTATTTCCAAACGAATTATAATTTGCCTCATGGCAATTTGGCACAAAGCTTCATTTCCATAACGCGTCATGCTTCCTGCCGATGAAGGCCAAACGTAGAAATCGCACCAAGGCTGCTATCGACGATATCCTTCGCAAACATATAAATGAATCACCTAAAATTAGGTTTCAAATCAATCGAAAGAGTAAGTACATATGAATATAAAGTATTTTAAAATGCTGACTTCATGACAATCAAAGGATTTTATTTACTTGTTGCAATAAGTGTTATTTTAAACTCATAAATAGGTGTTGAGTTGAAAGAGTATGAATGATTCAAATACTTTTCTTACAAATAGATCATTAAGGGAGAAATGTTTTATTATGCTGGTATTGTAATCACAGACTGCATCCGCACCTCCAGACGACTTCCCGTGAGGCAGATGAAACATTTAATTCGAAATTGGAACTCACGTGAATAGACAAAAGGAGGTTGGTATTGTCTATAGAGTATAGACTATAAGCCCGTACGTAGGTACGGAGGGCAGACGCGCGCTGACTCACACGGCCGCGCGCTTCCGCCTGATAGCAAGGTCACCGGCCGAGACGCACACAGCCACGCGCGCGCACACAGCCACACGTGAAAGCAGTGAGAGTACACTCGTCGCCACAAGCGCATTCGGCGAATTTGCAAGGCTGCTCACATTTAGCGCGCCTTATTACAACACCTTGATATTTCGTTTAACGCACTAAGGAAACAATCATCTCAACAAAACCTCTTTTCAAATAGAATAGTCTATTTGTAAGGAACACTACGGCATTTAAAAGATCTTTAAGTTTTATTAGATCTGCATAGCTTGATTAATTAGCTATTCTTGTTAGCTTCTGTTGACATCCGCGTGGCATGGATACAAAATGCCAAGAGACTGTCAAAACAAATCTATTTTGGTTGGAAATAAACTCGAGGCCGTAGCTACGTTACAAACATTTTTATATTTCTAACTGACGCTCTGTTTTCACGATACGAACAAGGAAAAACTATGATAAAAAACTTGTATAAATTTGCGCTTAAAAGCAGCGCTTTACGTTTGTAGTAAGATTCAGCAGCTTGTGTGGTTGCTTGGTGCTCCTAATGCAAAAGAGCGGACTCAAGCACAGCTAGCTACTAGGTGTTAAATGAAAATTGAATCGCTAAAGTTGTTTAATAGTTAACCAATGTCATCCGGCGCTAGCGAACAATGAGCTCAGCTCCCATTTGGACGTTCGTTTCGCAATGGAACCGACGCGACGGAGAATGGCCGATGCGTGTTCCGATAAGTTAATTCAACAATCAACACATACACGCTGCTCCCGTGTACCCGGCTACGAATAGCAAAAATACAACAGTCAACACTCCCCCTCCGCATCGATATGTTGAATACAAGATACCTCAGAAAGAAAGTAGTAATACTTACCTGTTAGTTTTTGCAAATAAATACTTAAAACTATTGATTTAAGGCATTAGAAAAGAGCCCTTTTTCCTAACACAATAATTGGTGGAGCACCTCCCATAGACGAACTAGGAAATCTTATTCGATGTCATCTACTAGACAGACAGAACAAGGAAATACGTATTTGGAATACAAACGTATTCATAAAACAAATTAATATGCGATTTCGGAAGGGGCATATTTTATACCTAATATCGAAATATACAAACAAAATTGGTTTTGTAAAATACTATATTTTATAACAATTAATTAGAAAATAATTCGTTTTTTCATTTCCTGGAAAGTTTAAAAATACAGATGTGCCTTTTTCAAATTGCATGTAGAAATAAGGTTTAAATCGTGACTAATAAGGGATAATATATTTCGAATCGATCCATAGGTTTGAACAATAGGAAATAGCGAGGATCGGAGAGCTGTCAGGCCGTCACAAAAGCTCTGTCGCAACTATTCAAATGGCATGGCTTACGGGCGGCGACGACTTTTGCATAACTTATGCATGCAATTGTGAGTTGCTTGAATGAAAACTGTTGTCGAGCGTATATTATGTATACGAATCCATTATGTTTTTGCAATATGTACTACCCACGCGTCAATTGCCTCGAAGTAATTAGAATAAAGAAGGTGTGTCTGCCTCAACTAAGTGGGTAGGCCCCGAATACTATGCAAGAATAATTAAAAGAACATTCTCAATAAATTAAATCTATGTGGTTTTATATTTATTGCGTCACACTTCCAATAGTTTCCAATAGTCAACGAAATACCGGTTTCTGAACTGAAATGCCACAGATAGACACACAAATACCCAATTAAATCTTACAATTTACGAAAGGGACTGTTGAATAATATACAATGATACTTATTTATACAGCTTTCGATCTGTTTGATAACAAAACAAATAGTCTATAATAATAGAACGCCTGACAAAGCCAAGACAGAAATTTATCTATGATAAAGTTATTTTTGCTAACTGCGTAATTAATTTGTCAATATCTTTCAATTGATTTACACCTAAGAACATATAATATTATTAGAAAGTAGAACCAAAAAGGGCGGTCAAAAGTAATAATCATAGACAACGTCAGTTTCCCGAGAAATGTGGACATGTTTTACGAGTACAAGTCGCGAGGAAAGCGTAGCGTTAAATATTCCCGCTCTATTCATTAATATTCATAATCGCGTGTACTCGCGATACAGGTACTTGCAATCGGCGTTATATCGAAAGACCTTGATATGCAAGTTTTTGCTGAGAACATGTCTGCCCGTTGAATTTGAGGCCCAACACTTGTGCCACATGAGTCACACAGGTAGCTTTAAGTACTATGTGTCATTTCGCTTAATATTTCTTAATTTAAAATTGATTATAGAATCTACCATGCTAATTGATATAAAAAACATATTTTTCTACTTGATGTTACTTTGTTTAAGTTAATTAAAGTTTAAATAACTTTATTTCATACAAGTATGAATATTTAAATCGTACCTATTTAAGCACGTATATCACCTGTAAATGATATGGAAAAATTGTGTAACTTAATAAGCAAGGACGAAAGCTCACTTCTGTAAGTGATTGTATGCGAAGGACACGACTGACATGTAGGGGTGAGGCACCCCCTGCGTCACGTGAGCAGCGACCTTCAGGCGGCGCACCGACCTTGAGTGGCGGGTCAGAGGTGAACGCACGGCGTGGCGTCCCGTCCCGCGCGAGCCCCTGCCTCGCCTCGAAAGCGACTAACTCCACTCACCTCGCATCTATAACATGGCAGCTGAACGCCAAGCGCCTCCCGAACTCGTGCACCCTGCCGCAAACAGGTATTTAGCGACGCGGCACACCTTTCCCATAAAATATCACCGACAAGTTTATTGACATCGAAACGTTTCAACTATTGCGCAAATATTCCCAGATACCAATTTCACGTTCACTCAACGAGTTGATTTTAGAACACTTTTCGAGTATAAATCTATCTGTCCACTCATAAAATATTAATAAACAAGAAAAACATTGGAAAACAAAAAGTTCGAAAGCATATAAAAACGATGTCCTCTCACCTCCGCAAAACAAAGCGGAATAAACCACAGATTCGTGATTTGTATAATCAATGTTGCCAGTTTTGTTTTCAAATCTTACACGGGTCACCCAAAATAAATATAAGAAGACTGAACGTTAATCGGTGATTATTTGTCGTTCGTTCATAGTTTTAAATTACAAAACGCTTAAATATTTCATATAATTTTACAAATATTTCTTACATTTTAAATCAATATGCCTTTAATATTTATTATAAAAAAATTTAATAAATAAATGAAGCACTGTGTGCACATAAAAATATTTATCAGCATCATAATTTTAGCCATAAGATGTCCACTGCTGGACACAGGCCTCCCCGTTGGACCTCCATGAATACCTGTCGGAGGCGCCTGCATCCAGCGTCTTCCGGCGACCTTTATAAATTCGTCTGTCCATCTACAAAATAAATACACAATAATCCACATAAATATTAAATTATTAGAATTTAGGCAAAGTGCTCAGATGACAACATTTCATTGAATAATTTAATTCAAAGTTTTTTACTTTAAATGGTGTCTACTTAAATCAGGACAATTATCTTAAATAAATGATAAATGACACTAATAAGAAACTAAACGAGTTTAATTCTTATTACGCAAATATATACTTATTTGTAATTTTAACAAATGCTTTATTTTCGATTACACATTTATATTTAGTAATCAACTGTTCAATTTATATTTAATGTGAAATTTAAATTGATATTGTACAAAAATTAGGATTTTCGTTTTGACATTGACAACGTCTGTTTTATTCCTCTCATTCTCAGTATTATTCTGTCATAATGAAATAATGTTTCAGCTTTAGTATTTCAGGTAACAGCTGTTTGATGTTTCATTTTTATCTTCATAATTTGTATAAAATTGTTTTTATCTCAGATCTTTGTGTTAGAAACATGTATTAACCACATTAATTAAAATAAATTATGACACTTCTTAACATTAAAACTTAAATGTCATAAACTCAGTGATATCCTTGAAAAAATTAATTCTTAATTAAACAAACGTTTCCACTTTTGTCTACCATCAAGGTTGCATTAATAAAAAGAAGTAAATAGTGATTTATTATGACAAATATAAAGGCATAATGGTAGAAGAAAACGATCAAAATTACGGAAGGACGCCGAAGAGGAATGTTTTATTGAAAATAGTGATCCTTGGTGATGGAGGAGTTGGAAAATCGTGTTTAATGAGCCGATTTATATCAAATCACTTTGATGATCATAATTTCCATACGATAGGCGTTGAATTTATGAATAAAATGATAGAAGTTGGTGGAAAACAATATACATTACAGGTATTTTAATTATATTATTATTGCCATAAATGAAACCATAATTAAACTTCTAGTAAGTTCTATTAGAACTACAAATTTGTTTGAACTATCATAGGTTTTCAATGTGAAGTGCATATTATGAACACAACAAAGAAACTAAGACTATCTCTAATCAAGAATATTGAACAAATATTCTTTTAGTAAACTTCAATTCAGTAATTAATAAAAGTTTTATCATTCTGAATAGGTTTTTCATTTAAAAATTCATTAGAACTTGTATTTATTTGTGATTGTGTGAAAGATATGATATAAATTATATTTTACCTTGAAACAATTGTTTATCTTATAAAAGTAAGTTGTAATGTTCTTGAAATATTTCAAATAAGGTCAATAATACCATGTTAACTCAATAGGAAGGCATTATTTATTGTTTATTATTTGGATTTGCAGATCTGGGACACAGCTGGCCAAGAAAGGTTTAAATCGTTAAGGACCCCATTTTATCGTGGTACTGATATATGCATTTTAGCATATGCCATAGATGACCGTAGTTCTTTTAATAATATTAAAACATGGCTAAACGAGTTCTTACATTATGCTGGAGTAAAAAATGGAATTGAAAAATATCCATTTATTGTTGTTGGGAATAAGGTAAATGGTATTAGTGGTCCTTTAGAGTTTAAAGTTGCTAGAATTCTAGATAATCTAAATTTTGTAATAGATTAAATTAAATTGCTGATGCATTCATATACTAAATTTGAAATAAAATCTCAAATTGTTGGCATATCAGTTGAAAAGTTATCAAATATAATTTCAGTCAGACGTATCGTCAAAAGACCGAGAGGTATCACAAGAGCAACTGAAGCAGTGGTGTGAGCAGAACAAAATCAGCACATTCATAGAGACATCTGCCAAGGCTGATAACAATGTGGTGGAAGCCTTTTCTTTGGCTGTACAAAGGTATATTAATTTTTTGTATATAACGTGCACCACAGCTACTATTCACAGAGTATAAACCGTTTATATTATATACAAGACATTTATATTAAAACTACTAGTGCCAGTGAATCAATCTGTCAGAATGACCA
>DWCF01001562.1:0-29502 GCA_018230265.1 Delias oraia | reverse complement strand
CACCACGCACTATAGGACGAAGGGCCCTTGGATCGTCAAGCCGGCTGCTTCGAGCCGAGGCCGAGGCATTTATATAGTTAACACGGTATGTATACTTTGACTTGCGTCTAGTATGGACAGTGATATTTATTTTTCATGGGAGAGCCCTGTTGAAACATATGTTGACGCACTAAATGTACCGGTTCGTCCGGCGTGACACCACGGACTCGAAATACCACGGTGAGTAAATAAGTAAATATCGGTGGCTCGTTAAATTATAACGCCCATCGGCGTAAAAAGTGGGTTAATACAACCAAAGCGTGGCTTATAGCGTGTTTGTCCATGGGCGGCGATAATATCTTAGAGTAGATAGTACCGTAAAAAACTGATGTTTAAAAAAATGAAAATCTGCATTTGACGTGTTTCTGTCTGCTTTATTTCGCTCTCATCTCGATTGTGGACCGATTTTGGTGAAGGATGTGTCAAATGAAATTGCACCTATGCGCAGTGGCATTTTTCAGATATTTTTAGATTTCATATTATATGAGACTTTCAGGTTACGAAATAGTTACAATGTTTGACGCGATGACCGCTAGAATTTGCGTGCCCACCTATTAATTTATATTCATGGTCTCATTTAATATAATGACCCAACCATTGTAAATTTGGCGATAAAAAAAATAAATCCTATTATTTTCTTGTTGATTCTTCTCAGTGTTATATCTTCCAAACCAATGGTATCTTTACTAAAGTAAATTGACTTGTAAAAGTTTTGAAATGCTTTTTGAGTTTGAGTTGAATAGTAAAAAAAAATATTATTATTAATTTTCCAGCCCGAACAAATACCGAAAGGCGAGAATGTGGTTGTTGCGAAATACATTGACAAACCGTTGCTGATCGGCGGCCATAAGTGTGACCTACGGTTGTATGTGTGCGTCACGTCGATCGACCCATTACTGATATACCTATATGAGGAGGGGCTGGTGAGATTCGCCACGGTCAAGTACGATAAAACCAATAAGAACCTGTGGAACCCCTGCATGCATCTGTGCAACTACAGCATCAATAAATATCACACAGATTATATCAAGTAAGTGTGTCCTTGTTTAAATGATACCGTGGAAGAGTCATGCTGACGCACAAATTGGGCTGGCTCGTTGGAAATTGCATCACGGGCTCACAGAGGAGGTTTCGGAGGCCCTTGATATTATGCCACTTAAATAGTGTAAATAGCCAGCAACACAGCAATCGCGGACTGTGGTGGACGGTGGTTTTTTTATGGTATCGCGGACAATGGAGCAGGTGGGTCTCGTATATGGTAAGAGAACACCGCCGCTCATCGATAATCGCGCTACAGTAGGACCTTGCTGTGTTGCCGGCTTAGCGGCATTTTTAAGGGTCTCCGATATCCTCACTCATTCGGCGAAACACAGTAGAAGTCGGTACAAGAAACGGTTTTCACGCTGAGTATTCTGTGAGCCCATAGTATCACTTTGGACGAGTCGGCCCAATTTGTGCGTTAACTAATGCTTCAACATGGCTCGCTTCGTGGTAGACTTATTAAACCACTTAGCTAAAAGGCGTCTAAATCGCTTAACCTGCGTAAAAAGCCGGCAACAGAACTAATGACAACAGAACAAATTCTTTTATCATATAGGAGACCTATCTGTGCCGTTGTTCGCTATACCATAAAAAATACCTGATTTCAGATGCGACGATCCCAACGCCGGCAACGTTGGTCACAAGTGGACACTATCGGCCCTCCTGCGTCACCTACGCAAGCAGGGGCGTAACACAGCCGCGCTAATGGCGGCCATCGAAGATTTAGTCGTGAAGTCAATTCTCTCCTCAGCACAGACCATAACAGCCGCGGCCCGTGTCTTTGTGCCCAACCTCTTTAATTGCTTTGGTGATTGTCTTTATGTAGTTTAAGATCTATACGGAATGTTAGAGATAAAGCTAGGTACGTGATTGGAGCGGATGGTAGATGTGTTTTTCTTATTTTTAATGTGTTTGTTCCAGAACTATTCGGCTATGATATTTTAATAGACGACATGCTGAAGCCGTGGCTCTTAGAGATTAATTTATCGCCGAGGTAAGGAATGGGTAAATGTAATAATTTTCATGAAATATAAATAGGACCTTCAAGAAAAGAGCGTACACTTTCCTTAAAGACCGGCAACGCACCCGCGGCTCTTTAAAGGCTGGGGGTGACCAGGGACGGAGGACCGTTTTCAATATGTGAGCCTACTGCTCGTTTGCCACCGCTGGTATTAAAATCAATTAGGTAAACCTGTCAAACGAAGTTTTGCTATAAAGATTATTAAATTAATGATATAGGTATTAAAAAATGTGTGATAGTGATAGCCTAGAAGGCAACCCACCAACAACGCATGTCCATGGGCAGAGGCCCGCTTATATTAGGTGAAACTTCATCTCGTTTGCCATGCGATTTACATAAATTGGAGAGGAAATTTAGGTTGGGTGTTTTATTAAAAAATTAAACTGAAAACGTTGTAAACAAGTTGGATTGGACAAGTAATTGGAGTATGAAAATAGATCGCTGACAATTTTGACACATCTATGTAAAAAAACAATGCTTAAAATTTGGTTGAGGCTTTGCAAAGGAGTATCGCAACCAACACTAAGAGACGAGAATTTTATATATAAGAAGATGAATTTTGTATTTTCTGCGGTTTGATTGTGTTGGCGGCTTTTTACACAGCTTAAGCGTTAAAAGTTAATGCACCTTCGTTATCCTCACTCGGTGAAATAACAGTACTGGTACTAATAAATACTGGTAGAGTTAGTATAAGAATTATCTTTATATGTATGTAATCTAGTTGTTATCAAATTGGTATTATTAAATTTCAGCCTCGCCTGCGAAAGCCCTCTTGACGCCCGTGTGAAGTCGGCCTTATTGGCTGATACGTTGACGCTGGTGGGTCTGCCGGCAGTGCCCATGAGCAGACACGAACCGTCGCCGCAGAACAATTCGCTCAAGATGAGAATAGGCGCTGTAAGTATAATACAATTTTTTTATAGTATAGCGGGCAACGGAACAGGTGGGTCTCCTAGACATTCTAGTCCTAGGTCTCCTATATGGTAAGAGAACACCGCCGCCCTTGAACAACCGCGCTACATTCCGCCCATTGATTGTGTTGCCGACTTTTGACGCCGCTTAAGCGTCACTATAAGGACCTTCGATATCCTCACTCTGCGAAACACAGTACAAGTGCCGTTTCACGCTGAGTATTCTGTGAGCCCGTGATATCACCTCAGACGAGCCGGCCCAATTAGTGCGTCAGCATATGCTTCAGCATGGCTCTCCCACGGGTGCATTTATTCAGAAATGTAGTTTTATTTTGTACAAAAACACTTTTATTATTGTGTCTATATATTTATTCCACTTCTAATCCCAAAAATATTTTATTAATCTATTAGGTTAAACCGTCTGAAGGAGTTGTTTTGGTTGCAGTGCCGCCGCGTCCACTCCGCCGAGAACGTGTTCGTGCGGGGCAAGGCGCCGCAGACTCCAGCGGAGAAGGGTATCGCAAATCTGTTGACGGGCGAAGAGCTGCGTATAGTGAGGGCTGTGCGGGCGCAGTACGCTAGGCGCGGCGGCTTCGTCCGTATATTCCCCAGCCAGAACTCTTGGCAGAAGTATTCGCAGTATTTAGGTAAGTGCCGATAGATAAATCTCGCTGGAAACGATGGCGAGGATCTTCGCTCCCAGCTCACAGCAGCTTCGCTCACATAGGTGAAGCGCCATCCGGTACCTCAGGTGGACATCTGTCGCGACGGTCCAAGCTTAGGTTCGAGTCTCGCAAGAGACGCCCATGCTTAAAATTTAAACTAATTCAAGGCGAGCTTGCGACCTCGGTAAACTTTAGCCAGCAGTGAGTAGCCATTCGTATAAAAAAGCAGACTATGTTAATTTTCGGAAAGATAACGAATAAACGGATCAGACGCTTTTTCTCTACGGTAAGAGATTATCGCCGACCGTGGTATCGGTTTGGACGAGCGTGTCCAATTAGTGTCAGCAGGGCTCTCCCACGCGTAAGACGGTTAAGACACTCGGCCCTTCCAAACAACTAATAAATTAGAAATGTTTACCCGTACACGGTATTTTTTCAAATAGCTAGGGTGCCGTGACAGAGTACTAAATTTATAAGTGTGCTGTGGGTTGGAAAGGTTTGGGAACTCGTTGCTTGAGCGCCTCATGCCTTTAATTCTTATTTATGGTTACGTCTTTCGCAGACCCGGTGACTGGCATTCCAGTGTGTTCGACGTCCCTTAACAACAACACGCCCTACACAGTAGTGCATAACTACAACCTGCTGGTCCATTCGCACGTGCTGCCTCACTTCCAGCACGCGCAAGCCGCCACCAGCCTCACCGACACACCGCAGCGGTACACGTCTTATTTATTGTTCTTTCGACTTCGCAAATCGGACTATCACGGAAAAGGCTATAATTTTCTGGCTAATATATAGCCAAATAACGTATCTTTCCATTTGTAAAGGTATTATCAATATCCGTTAATACATCTAGAGATTACCCCCTAAGATGTCCAAATCACAAGACTTTACCTCTTAATAATGGTATAATACCCCGGCAAACTTTGTTTTGCGACATACATTATCAAGGACTAATGTCCCTATAAACAAATAAGGCTTGATCATAGAAGGGTGAAAATTTAGTCTTATATGCATGTTTTCATGGCGAATCAAAGATATTTTTTTCTTATTGAGAACATTAAAAAAATAGTAGGATGATGAAAAATATATGTTGTCCGATTCTCAGACCAAACGGATATGTACCTACACAAAATTTCACGAAAATTAGTCGATATTGTAAGATTAAAAAAGGCAATAAGAAATGGACAAATTTTAACTCGAAACAAAATAACGTTACAGATTGAAGAGGTATGAAGCTGTATGCATCGCGGGTGCGGCGCCGGCCGTACAAATTAACTCCCCTGGAGAGGCGACCGCGCCTCCACGAGACGCCAAGCAGGCAAAGGAACTCATAAAGACGCAACTCACTGATGGAATGAAATTAACGTTTGTAAATTTTTATTTAAAAAAATTATTATTTTATTAATATTAATAAATTTATTATCTATTATCATTCACCTAGCGAAATAAATTAAAAGTACCGTTTCACGCTGAGTATTCCGTGAGCACGTGGTATCACATCGGACTAGCTGACCCAATTTGTGCGTCAGCATGGCTTTCCTACGGGTGCGACACTATTAAGACACTCGCCCAGCCACTGTCAAGCCCTTCCAAAGAGCGAATAAATTATAAATTTTCGGACTGGGATTCGAACTCAAAGCCTCTCCTTCGTGGTAGACTTAAATCACTAGGTACGAGGCTCTCTAAGTATGACTTATAAGTAGGATTTACTACTATATACGTTCCTTGCAACGTTTTCAGAATGGGCGAAGGACGACGCGCGTTTGGACTGTACCTAACTCACATTTTGAAACGGATCTCGTCGCCTAGCAACGAGATGGCCGTGCAGCACGCGGAACTGGTCCTCCGTTTCTTGAGGCGGGCCTCCGCGACCCTCCGAATGCCTTATAATGTAAAGGTGACGATATATAAGCATGCTGCTTCGCTTACTAGCACTCACGAGCTAACAGGCATCCATTGTTTGTGGTTTTTGTTTCGCTTCCTTACAGGAGTTGGGCATCAGTTGGGTAAATCATCGTTTATTATTAAAACCACTATTTAATTAAAATTAACAAATACTGGATTTCACACATTCTAACACAATAAATCTATACAATTATTAACGTTTTTTTATGGTATAGCGGACAACGGAGGAGGTGGGTCGCCTATATGGTAAGAGAATACCACCGCCCATGGACAACCGTATAGTCCGCTTTTTACGCCGCTTAAACAGCATTTTTAAAAGGCCTCCGAGATCCTCACACATTCAGCGAAACACAGTAGAGACACCGTTTCAAGTACAACTACTATTTCACGCTGACTATTCTGTGAGCCTGAGGTTTCACTCCAGTCGAGCCGGCCCAATTAGTGCGTTAGCATATGCTTGAGCATGGCTCTCCCACGGGTGGAAAACCTTTAAAGTGGGTAGTTTTGATAAATGTATACTGAGAACAGTTGTGTGCTCCATTATCATTTTTGCACCTTGAGTTAGCTTTCCTTGTTCTTTAATTATTTTAATATCTAAATGATAATTATATACAAAGTAGAATAGTTCTTGCATGACACTGTCATCTGGGATATGGCTTTATTTACGAGGTTAATATTATTGTACAAAAAATTCTATAAAAAAGATCGAGAAATGCAAATGGGTTTAATTTTTTATACGATTTTGTTTGTGTTTCTCGATTGTTTTAAGATATAAGCAGGTATTTTTATGAAAATTAGTTTTAAAGACAGTTTTGTACCCATCAAAATTAATATCAAAATGAATTTTCGCGCACTGGTTGTGTTTGCGGCTTTTTACACCGTTTAAGCGGAACTTTTTTTAAGGGCCTCCGATATTCTCACCCACTGCGAAACAGTAAAAGTACCGTTTAACGCTGAGTATTCGGTAAGCCCGTGGTATCGCTTCAGACGAGCCGGCCTAATTAGTACGTCAGCGTATACTTGAGCATGGCTCTCCCACGGGTGCAAAGTTGTCGATTATTATTTATGTCGGCTTGCACAGACGGTGTCCGCTATATAAATATAGTAATCCAAGACCGTGTCGTCAGGGTCCGTCTACGAAGATGTGTGACAAGGACCGCTGCGCGATAATAGCGAAGCAACTTAACGACTTCCTGTATATGTACTACCGCGAGACGGACCTCTACACGGACAGCAACGATCGCGACGGATGCGTCTCCAATATTCACTTTGCGCACTTCTTGTACGCGGCGAGGTAATAGACTCTACCATTAATTTTTTATGGTGTAGCGGGCAACGGAGAAGGTGCGTTTCCTCTAGGGTAAGATGTCACCGCCGCCCATAGACAACGACGCCACATTCCGCGCTTATGGTTTTGTTGACGGTTTTTAACCATATTTTTTAGTATCAGTTCAAACTCCTCCGATATCCTTACTCACTCAGTGAAACACGGTAGAAAAACCGTTTCAAGTACAACTACCAAATCAGGTTAACTGTGCTGTGAGCCCGTTCACCTCAGACGAGCTGGCCCAATTAGTGCGTAAATTAATAATCAAAGTAAAATTAGTATTAAAATTTTACATTTAAGGTCTAAATCTCTGATGTTGCGATCATTTACGAGTATCCTAAATATAAACCGTAGCGCATATAATAATTTCAGTGAGGCCGACTTGGAGGATGTGTTGCTGTTGGTTCTGCGCTCGGACAACTGGGTGGCGACGTTCTTGGGCGACACGCGGAGCGCGCTCTGCGTGGACGCACCGCCGGCGAAGTTGGCGCAAACCAGCAGGCATACACTATTAAAGCATTTGTCGACGGTGGCGCCAATCAACTGTAGGAAATTCAAGTACGTTTCTTTTTTTTATGGAAACGATGGCAAACGAGCAGGTGGCTCACTTAGGATGAGCGGTCCTTCGCCCGATAGGAGAACATCGCTGCCCATGGACAACCGCTCCACAATCCGCGCCGCGTGCTGCCGTCTTTTTTCGCCGCTTAATCGGCATTTTGATGAGCCTTCAATTTCCTCACTCACTCAGCGAAACATAGTACAAGTACCGTTGCACGCTGAGTATTCTGTGATCCCGTGGTAATATAGGCTTCAGCATGGCTCACCTATGGGTACGACAATATTGAGACACTCGCTCGGACACTGTTAAGCTCTTCCAAAGACCGAATAAACTATAAATTAAATTATCATTTTTAAAGGTTTCATGTATATATATTGTTGTTTTTGTAGTGTAAATTGTGAAATAAATAATCTAGTATTTTTACACGTTAGAATAACTAAATACGTCTTAAGTTTTATCAATTTTCAGACCAACAATGATGTCCTCCGCAAGTCCTTCGGAGTCATCCAGCGTTGCTCGGGAGTCGGACTCTTCGCCGCCGCCACCGCCTTACACCACTTCGGACATCGTTCTCAAGGACTCGCTCAAAGAAGAGAAGCCCCTGAACGTTGCACTCAAATACGCTAGGTCATAGCAAAAAAATAATTGAACAAATCTGAAAGCCACATATTATTTTAGCCGCGACGTTAGTTTTTGAGATTTATCTTAAGTTTTAACATTTTTGACAATCTTTCATTTGATAGATATGGAGCTTAAAGTTTATTTGTACAATATTATGAGCTGAAAAGCTTGAATGTCTCTGACCACAGATTAGAACTTACAAACTTGACCATGTTGTGATTGAATTTTATTTCATTAGTATGTCTTTGACTTATCTAAACATCTCATTTGCACTTAATTACTGCCTGTGTACTTAATTATTGCCTGTGTTTGATGTAGTAAAAACCAATTATTGCATTGAAACGGCCAAGGATTGAAAATAAAAAAAATAATAATAATTAATGCTATAATAAATTCACATTAAATATAGAAAAGCAAAGTTACTATCTATTGAATGTAATTCAAAGTCGCCGAACATCGAAATAGATTCTAGTAACACCTCCGCACCGTAATATTAAATAGTTACCATAGCAACGGGTTAAAAGTACTTATAATAAATATTTTTTGGTTACATGAAATTAATTTACGTTTAGGTTAGAAATAAGCAATTCCGTCAATGACTTCTATTTTTTCAACGATAGGATCGATTATGCGATTTTATGTAAAAAAAATTTAAAAAACAAGAAAAATTATTGGAATTGATCCAAAAATTCGGAATACTGCACCACGCTTTGAAGATCACGAGACTATTTTTACATGAAAAACTAGGTTTAATTAAGATTATGTGAACATTTATCGTCTTTAATTCAACATCTAGATCCCAGCTTGTATTAAAACATTCAGTACTTTGGTTGCTAAAATTTTATAAATGACCTTAAAACTTTCTTCTTCGCCTCAAAATTGGCTATCTATCTGTCGAAGTATTATAAGCTTATCTGTTTCACTCATCATCTACAAGAAAAGGACGGAGGATAATCGTCTAACCGATGTCAATTGAATTATAACCATACCGCTTTGCAGTCTACACCATTTCGTGAAAGTTGCCATATGTAGTACAATTAATTGCAGTCGGTATAAACAAAGTACCTGGAAATTTAAAATAAAGAAGGTGCTATATAACGATCAAGTAGAAAGTAATTATTCTAAATTAATTTACATATTTATAGATATTTTGTCATAATATGTAATTCTTATAAATTCTTCAAAATATAAGTTTTCTATCATTTAATTGCAATTCCATTTGTAATAATCATAAGTTCCAAAAACAACCATTTTTGTCTTAGAATATAATATATTTACATTATGCATTATTTTTGTATGAAATATCCATATTTTAAAAAATATTTTTAGTAGACTGAGCAAGCTGTAGTTAGTTGGTTCCAAAATGTTGTACTTAATAACGCATTTGTCCCTAAAGTTGAAGGGCAGAGTTGGGTGTCCGAAAAGGCATTTTCTTCTAGTTCTCTTCTGTTACGGCAGAAATGATGATGATGATCTTTAATTACTTTTAAATGTTTTGAATGATCCATTGCTATAAAATGACGTTTGAAGATTATTTTTTTTATATAATAGAATAATATATTATGATACAATTTTTGGGACATTCAAAGATTATCATTATAATAAGATTTTTTCATTGAAATGTAATGCTTTGTGCTTGTAAGTATTATTAAATAGTGATTTTATGATGCTAGTCGTGTTCAGATACGCTTGGAATAATCTCAGAATTGATACATGCTTAAATTTATATTGTATTGTTTAATTTAACATTAAATGTTTTAACTCTGTATTTTAAAAATTAAAAGTAATAAAGTAAGTGCCCCATTTGCTCTTGTGGTTTTTTTTTGGATATCTGACTTACGGTCTCAATTTTATCAGAGTCATGGTGAATGTTCAAAGCAATTTCAACCATGAACTATTATGACCAAAGGATTAATCAACGAGAAATATACAGGGAACGCAATATTATTGTTATTATTTATATTCTCTTGGTGGGTCCCATTCATATGGAAAGAGAACACCGCCGCCCAAAAATAACCGCACCATAGACCGCTCAATAGTTGTGTTGCCAGCTTTTTACCTATTTTCCTATATCCTCATTCACTCTGTCAAACACAGCACAAGTACCGATTGACGCTGAGTATTCTGTGAGCCCGTGGTATTACTTCAGAAGAGCCGGCCCAATTAATGCTTCAGCATGGCTCTCCCACTGCTCTTTCTTTTTGACTTTTTAAATATAAAATAATGTAGTTTGAAATTAAATTACACAATTGTTACAACATCTGAACTAAATTTAACAATTGTTTAAACAAAAAAGACGCTATTCGTCCTAAAACAGGTTATTTATTTTAATTTCTGATATATGTAAATTGGTAATACCTTAAGAATGAAATTGTTCTCTCGCTCACCTGTTCGGTCTTCGATGAATAAATTTTAGAGAAATTGTTACAAAGTAATTTTTTGAAAATAAAACTACACAAAAATACGTTATAATACAAATTTATTATTTAAAAGGAAAAGATGAAAAGAAAAGAATCATAACAGCAGTCATGTGAATGCAAAGTATTATGAACTAAAACAGACCTTATAGGTTCAAACAAATAATAAAAACTAAAATTAAAAACTATGGATTCACTTTCGACGCAGAGCGATATTATTCTTCTGTTGCTTTGTTTTTAAGCCTCCGCTCTGTTTCGGAGCCGCTGACTATAACAATCGTTTTCACTTAAATTGTTATGTTTAAAAAAATCTATATTTGTAAAATTCTATATTCTAAAACAGAAACTTTGTTAAGGTAAAGCAGAGATAAGCATTGAATTTCAGGTATCCTCTGGAAAAATGTTTTCAATTCAATACAGAATCAAACAATCTATGTTATATTTCTTTTCATAAGAAAAATAAGTTCTACAAATAGACAAGTCTTAAAAAGTAGGTAGTGAAGCGTGGAATTTGGACATCAGTAGCTCCATGTACAAAGGATTGTAAATGTATACATAAAATATTAATAAATATAAAAGGCTCTGTAAACAACTTTACTTTAAAAACATTCATATTTAATCAAGATTTTTTTAATGAATACTCGCTGTGTGACCATACGGTCCTGACATAAAGAACTTCTGAAAAACCAGAATTAATGAAGATAATTTAGAATGCTGATAGTCCATTTATCCATGGAAATTGTATAGATTTGAAACAGAAAGGATATTTTTTCTTAATTGTGTAATTGAAATGTGTACCTTAGGCGGTGATTGAAACCGGCGTCGTTTGTATTCAGCCGGTCGTACTGATTTTTTAATTTGAGCCGAACGAAACTGCATTTGCATCTGAAAATTACATGTGTTACTCATTTAAATACCCCGTGGGTGAGCCATGCTGACGCATATGCGGACGCACTGATTGAGCTGGCTCTATAACAAACGAACACCGAAATATAGGCCCACCAAGGTTTCCGCTTAAACTACAATTACATTTGCATTTGCACACAACTGCATGTCGTCTTACTATGATGAAGCATCATAGTAAGACCGCACAAAAAATCGACTTTAATCTTACATCGAAACTGTCGTTGTCTTCAACAGGCATATCATACACTTTAAGGCGTTTCTCTTTGTCACTCTGCCGAAACTGAATTGGACTTGTGAACATAAGCACAGGAGAAAAGACTGGCGAGTCCCGGCGAACCTGACATCAACAAATATATTAATACGTTGTTATTATAACAAAATATTGTAAGATTAGATATTTTATAGGCTGTGTTATAGCTTTGCTTGCGAGTTTTCCCATAGATGGCTCCCAGAATACTCAGCGTGGAACGGTACTTATGCTGAGTTTCGCTGAGTGAGAGAGCGAGTTTAAGCGGCGTTAAAAGCCGGCAACACAACCAGTGCGCGGCGTGTGGCGCGGTAGTATAAGGGCGGTGGTGTCGTCTTAATCTATAGGAGACCCACCTGCTCCGTTATCTACTTTACCTTAAAAAATACATAGACAGAAAATACCGTAAATACATACGGCGCGGACTGTGGCGCGGTTGGTGATGGGCGGCGGTGTTCTCTTACCATATAGGAGACCTGCTCCGTTGTCCGCTATACTAAAAAAACTAATTAATTATGTTCAGCTCAATTCTCTAATCTAAAGGTTAAAGGCTCACGTCTCTCGTTGGCGTCATCATTGTGGCATTATCGTCCGCAAGCTCGCGGCACGGTGGCGGCGAATTACGAGGTTCGGTTTGTGCGTCTCCTGTCTCCTCTTCTATAGCACGTAATTTCTTCTCAAGTTGCTCCTGTACACATACGGAGGGTGATGCAAGAACGTTACCGATCTAGCTTTTTGCCTGTATGGAAATTTAATTGGCAGTTACGGTAATGTCGTAACACCTGTCCTTTCCATACAAAAACGTCGCTTTCGCGTTTTGTACAACGAACAAAACGCTACTTGTAGATAGGTATCTAAATTGATAGATGCACTAAAGAGTTTTTCTAAATGATTAAGTACTAATATCATATATACAAAAATAATAGTGTAGCTGCTTGTCAAATGGCGATATTTTTAGTTTAGATTAATTATTATACCACTAAAAAGCTAGACTAGGTTGCCTGGAATAGATCGTCTGTTATAAGCTATCTACATCATATAGTAGGTGTTCATATGATGTTTTATATAATATATTATTTTTCATATATATTATTTCATAAATATATTATATATGTTAGTATTTCTTACCTTTTCATACTGGAGCTCCTGCATTTCAGTTCTTAGCGTTGACAACTCATTTTGCTTCTCCTAGAAAATTTAAAAGTGCGTGTTGTATATCTATACTAAATTCTAGAGTAAAGTGAAGGTCTTCCGAGCCTGTTGATTCGATATACACACTATTTTAAACTGTAATTTAAAAACTTGGAACAGCTTTGTTTTATTTTAAATATTGTATATTATAATATTTCATATAAATATTATTAAAAAAATAATATTTGCATGTATTGTAACTAGGCCGGCTCCATTATTCTATATTTCCACTCCATATTTCCACTGTGTTTCGCTGAGTGAGTGAGGATATCCTAGGCTCTTTAAACTGCCGCTTAAGCGGGGTAAAAGGTCAGCAACACAGAAAGCGCGGACTGTAGCGCGGTTGTTCATGGGCGGCGGTGTTATCTTACCATATAGCAGATCCAGCTGCTCCGTTGTCCGCTATACCATTAAAATATTAATATGTAAGCCTTAACATTGTCTACAATTACATACTATAAATTAGGTAGTAATGCAACCTGCAGCCCTGACTCTGCCTATAAAAATCACCGTTGGGACAGAAAATAGGCTTATCATAAATTAATTGACGATCACGCTAACTTTGCGACACCCATAATTGGCACATAAGAAATTTAAAAAGGGCTAATTTTTAATTTTAATTTCTTAAAGAAGGCGTCACCTCACTATGCTTCTATAGGCTCAATTAAAATATTAAACAGAAATAAATAAATTAATTCCGTTACAAAATAAAAAAATAAAAAATGCTTACAATAAGAGTGTCTTCCAACTTAGCGAGTTTCATTTCCCTGTTTTCAGAAATCTTCTCTTGGCTCTCGAATTTGTGCAGAGCTCTCTGCATGTTTTTATTCTCGTTCAAATGGTAATCCAAGTCATTCCTCATCTTTGTCACGGTCATTGCTTTCCTGTTCAACTCTTCTTTCGTTTGAACCTCTGTCTCTTGCAGCTCTTGTATTATCAAGTCCGTTGAAAGGCTATGAAAAAATTTAGTCAATTTTAAACTAATTTCTGTTTAGTAAATCTGAAGGATTTTTTGTTTGAACCTAATGTTAATACGAATAGGAGTAGAGCAAATATGTTGTTAGTCGAGCTCACAGCATACTCAGCTTGAAATGGAAGTAGTACTTGAAACAGTGCTTCTACTGTTTCGCTGAGTGAGTGAGGATTTCGGAGGTTCTTAAAAATGCCGCTTAAGTGGCGTAAAAAGCCGGCAACACAACCAGTGCGCGGAGTGTGGCGCGGTAGTCTATGGGCGGTGGTGTTGTCTTAATCTATAGGGACTCACCTGCTCCGTTATCTGCTATACCATAAAAAATACATAGACAGAAAACACCGTGCAGAGAAGAATACATAATTGTACAATAATTAGTTATTATCTATTAAGAAGAAAGATTTAATTATTTGTTAGCATTGAACAAGCTCTTTTACTACTTGATCGATTTGAAAATTTCTTTCACCCCTGGAAAGCTACACTATTCGCGAGAAACACAGGTTGTAATATTTATAAAAATTTATATCCCTGGGTAAAATTTCAATTTACCCTGCACAACAACAAGAAGGGTATATGTGTTAAACTATATTATTCATGATAATTAAAATCCCGTGAGAAGCCGGGACAAACTTCTAGTTACTTATTTTTTTTATAAATGAAAATAATAAAAAAACCTATAATTGTTAAAGTCAGTTTTTTTCTGTTTAACAAGTTTTCGCAATGACTTCGTCTCGAAGACAAGCTCTTGAACGCGAGACCTGGTGAAGCGACTCTCTTCTTCACTCTTCTTGAGCGCTTCTTCTGAACTCTTCTTCTCCTCTTCAATAGCACTGATTGTGCTCTTCAGTTTTTCTGTCTCCGAGGTCAGACTGCTCACGATCTTTGAATTATCAACTTATATACAACACCTACACTTGACCATAATTACATAAATATATAAAGAATAAACATATTAATTAACAATACCTACTCATAGCACGACATTTTAAATATTTCCAGTCGTTAATGTTATGACCAGGCTTTATATTCAGTAAAAATTTAAAAATATTGATTAATAAGTGTTTTGTTACTTTCGTGTATCCGATAGGTTTTTTAGGTCACACGCGCCCGCTCGAAGATTAATAATATATGTCCTTATAAACGTTACTTTATTTAAGACAACGTCTTTAATATTACGCCACTATCCCGCTGAAGTGCATTTTTATTGAAACGAGACCTTACACTCAAAGAAGAGATCTGATTTTATTGTAAATAAAAAGTACACAATATATTATATTAGCTATTTACTTACATCATCTTTTTCTTTAAGTTGCTTTCTCATCTGCTCATCTTTTATATATAGATAATTTATTTTTTTTTTCGCGTTTTCGTCGGAAACATGGGCTTGCTATTAAAATATAATATATTAAACATTTTAACATCCAACGGAAATCTAGTTGCGGGCAAAAATTTCACTAGAATAACCTACACGTATAAGTAACATTTCATAACTTTGTTGGAAATCTTATTTTTCGACTAGAATTCGTTATTTTGTTTACAAAAACTTCAAATCAAAAGGTAACTTCGGATGATTCTCAATCTGTATCTGCTCTTAAAATCATAATATAAGGCGGATCGCGTATTCCTTCTCCCGTGGGAGAGGCATGCTGAATTGGGACATCTCATCCGAAGTGATGTCACGGGCTCACAGAATACCAGAATGAAACAGAACTTGTATTGTGTTTTGGTGAGCTAATGATGATATGGGAGGCTGTTGAAGCCCAGAGTTGGAGGGCCAAAGCACGACCAAAGCACGGCTGTCCATGGCCGCGGCGATCGCTTACCGTAGAGGAGAACCCCGCTTGCTCCATTGCCTGCTATACAATAAAAAAAAACCTCCAAATCTTGCGCAAGCTTTTCAATCTGTTGCGAAGCGCTTTTCTTCTCATATTCTAGAACTGCAATCCTTTCTTCCAGCTCATTCTTCTGGTCGAGAAGACTTTTGCAGACTACCTCTTGGTTATTGCGGGCATTCTTTAACTCAGCATTGGCGTCACTGATTTCCTTCAAACTAAATACAACAAGTGAAATTTCAGTTCAAACTTTTGTGGTCGAAAACGTTGTGTGTGTTGTTATCTCTGATTATTGTATCTTTCCCATAAATGAATGATCACTTTTTGCTAAATCTCCAAGGTTGAGGTTAGGTCGGATATAGAAACCAAAACAACCAAATGTAAATCGATCTTATCATTTTAAGGACGTACTTAACAGGTACTACAGCAACGGTTCCCCTTAAGATGTATGAAATCTTAAACAATATTAACACAACACTTACGTTTCCTCCTTGCCTTGTAGGATGTTCTTGACTTTTTCGAATTGAATCATATAATTGGTCATCTTCATTTTGTTTTCCTTCTCATCTTGCTCTTGCTGTGAGGAAACATCTCAAAAATTATAAAAATATCACAAAGACCATTTAAATACCTACGTTAACGTGGTACGTTTTGACAATTGCCAAACTAAAGTTAAATTATTTCTTAGTATTATTATATTAAGTTAAAAATACCTCACTCGCTGAAGAAATAATCTTCATAAATAATAGCATCATTGACCGAATTTAGCTGCACAAACACCTTTACGTGATACAGCTTTGTCAACTAGAGATTCGCGCGGTTGACGAGAATTAAATAAAATGAGCAAGAAGCTCATTTTCACCCGTGGGAGAGCCATGCTGAAGCATATGCTGACGCACAAATTGGGCCGGCTCGTCCGAAGTGATATCACTGGCTCACAGAACACTCAGCGTGAAATGGTACTGGTTCAGTGTTTCGCAGAGTGAGTGAGGATATCGGAAGCCCTTAAAAGTGCCGCTTAAGCGGCGTAAAAAGGCGGCAACACAACCGTTGCGCGGATTGTGGCGCGGTTGTTCATGGGTGGCGGTGTTCTCTTACCACATTGGAGACCCATCTGCTCCGTTGTCCGCTTTACTATAAAAACAATCTAGGATAAGCTGTCCTTTGGTAAATTTTGACACCTCCACCCATGCTGAGCCGCGGTTGCGTTGCCGGCCTTTTAGACATAGGAGCCCTCTTTTTTATAGTCTACTTGTGTTAATTTCACGCCGAATTGCATTTATTATTGCAAAAACAGGCAGGCAACACTTAAAGATCTATTTTTCTGCTTATAAGACAGGCGGTAGTAATGTCGAGATCGGCTTTCAAACCAAACTTGGTAAAATCAAGAGTACCTTGGCTAATTGCGAATTGGCATTCGCGAGCAAATTTTTAACATCGTTCAGATCAGCTTTAGCCTTATTGACGGCTGCCTCTGATTCTTGTTTCACTAACTCCATCTTGTGGTTCTGATGCTCTTCTTTCATTTTGGCTTGGGAATAAAGTACACATTTATATAACATTAGGTGACCCCAGACTCTATGTTTTTGTTAAAAAACAAAACCAGCCGTATAAAAATAATCCATATAAAATAGTAATACATATAAAAAGAAATACGAAGCGAGGTAAGTTTACGCTTGTACACTTCTGGCCAAACATAATAGTGGGAAAATAACAGCACTCGTTTCTAATATTTTCTTTGGGTTATGTATTTGCGTTTGTTGAGACCTAGGGCCTCGAGACTACATGTTAAAACAAGCTAGCATAAACTATAACAATTATATAAGATACGAATGGTAAACGGTATTGATATAGGTTATAATAATAGTTAACCTTAAAATAGTTTGAGGTATAACAATAGTGTAATACGCCTACCTTTCTCCTGCAACATTGATATGTGTTGCAGGTGCTTCTCTTTATTCCTCTGTTGGGATTGCTTCTGCTCTTGAAAGTTCTGAACCAATTCAATATGGGCTTCACTGAGAGACTCATGTGCGGATGTACACCTTAACAGCGCTTGTTTCAGGCATTCAGCACTCGCTTCGAACACATCACACATCTCTCTTGTGCATTCGACTCTGTGCAACAGAATTTACAACAGGTTGAATCATAAATAAATTCCGATCGAAAAAAATACAATAACAATATTACACAAGTGAAAATCGGAAAAATGTTCCTATTGATGAAATGAAGACAGTTTTATTTCTTAACAAAGATAACGATCAAGAAATACTCACTTATTTAGAACTTCAGATCGCTGACGCAACTCTTCCTGATACTGTGAGATTACAGTTTCATTCTTCATCTGGAGTTCCAACATGTTTTGTTGTTGCCGCTCATAGCTGGTCTTCAGTTGATCATATTCTTGACGGATATCCCAATAGGTGGCATCTTGGGAAATCTGTAAATTTATCTATTTTTAGTACTTTTGTTAAAAACTAAAGATTATTATTATGCAGTTTTATTATTTACGACTATTACGACTAACTTACGCTGAGTTTTATAGCCTTTTTCGATAAGTCTGTAATCTTATTCTCATAATGTAAGTTTTTTTCTTTGATTTCTTTTCTATCTTTATATTTAGCAAACTCTTTAATATCCATCTTTAAATTCAGATTTTTTAACAATTTAAAATAAGTGCTAATAATTTGACAATATTTGGTTATATTGGCGCCAAGAATGCAAACTACGCAATAAACAATTTATACCACAGACTACAGTAACCTTTTTTTTAGGACACACGCAGTCTTCGCAAATGGCTTTGACAGCTCAACACAGGCTGGAAGTACAAGTTCACCGTGAAATATAGGAAAAAGGCTTTATAAATTATAAAATTATAATTGTCTATAAATAATTTTATTAGTAATTATCTATTGAATCCTTATAAATTTGACAAAAATGGAACTTTACGGAAAGCGTTGTCTGGGTTTTGAAACGATTTTTTTTTGTGAATGATTATAGCAACGTAACAATTTCGAGTCCAGTTACCACAAAATATGCATAAACACAAATAACAAATTTTTCATATCGTTATTTAGTTGCTGTAGAACTTTTATAATCTATCTGCTGTCAATTTCGTTGTACGTGTCTTTTTGGCTCATTTTGAAGTTGTTAGATATAGGTTATTGACGGACGTAATTTGATAAAATGGGAATTTAGGAAAAATGTTTTAAAGCTTTAAAAATTATTCAGACATTTATTCCTCTGATTCAAAAATTATACACTTGCAAGCAATTTTTATTAAATCATGCTAATACATAATTTGAGTTTATAGTAATTAACGATTACATTTAAAACGCCGACTAAAGACATCTACATTTAATTTTATTATATTTAAAAGATAATGAGGGAGTAAAGAATCAATAATAGACGATTCTATCTTTTTTATTCAGATGAAGGTCAGCATTACCAAACGGACGCAACGAGTACAGCTATTAAATAATCTACAGACAAAATTATTCCTAATATTTTTAATATTAATTTTTATAATTCAACGAAAGAAAATCTATGATTATTTTTCTATAATCGAAATTATTCACTTAAAACGTTTTTGAATAAAGGTTGTTAGAAACATGACAATTGACTTTAATTGTATGACATTTCCACATTTCACGATGCGGCTTCCGCCGGCTTTCATTTTCTGCTACTAATCGCACCACGCGCCCGCCATTTTGTTGTACAAACAAGCCTTTGTGCCGGATTTAAGCGTCTTCGTGGTTTTTTTTGCATATAGTAAATTATTTAGAAATCTTTAAATAGATTAAATTTGAAACAGAAATGGTCGCGGTGAGTAGTTATAATTATAAGTTAATGCGTAGATCATTACGTAAAGTGTTCTCATCTATTGCGTCTCTTTTAGCAAACCAAAGTGTTCGTGGGGAGTTTGCCTCAGGGATCCAAGCCGGAGGACTTGAGAAAGCTATTTGAAAGGTTTGGTGTAGTTACAGAATGCGATATTATGAATAGATGTGGATTCGTTCACATGCAAACTGAAGACCAAGCGTCAGCGGCGATTCGCGGTCTACACAATACCACTTTCAATGGCGGGGTCATTGCTGTGGAACGAGGAAGAATTAAGGAGCGTAGTCAACGTGGTGGAGGTGGCGGTGGCCGAGGGGGAATGCGAGGAGGCATGCGGGACCGACGCGGCGGAGGCCCTATGCGTGGTGGCCCACCTCGGGATGCGCCTTATCCCTCTATGAGGGACTCGCGGCCAATGGGTCCGATGCGAGGTGACATGCGAGGTCCACCTATGGGTGGTATGTCGATGAGAAACGGAATGGGCGGTGGAGCTCCCTATGATCGTGGTATGGACAGAGCGCCTATGCCTGGTTACGATGACAGATACAACGGCTATGGTGAAGACCGACGGGGCTTTGCACTCATGGACGGTCGGGGTGCAAGAGAACAGTATGGAGCACCTCCTCCTATGTACCCTGACGACAGGAGAGGTTATGGAGGTGTAGACGAGATGCCTCCTATGTACCCTGATGATAGACGAGCGCCTATGTATCCAGATGAAAGAGACATGATGGATAGAAGGGGTGGAATGAGAGGTGGACCGATGCCAATGGCTTCAGGATATGACAGAGCACCTCCAAGGGCTGCTCCTATGGGAAATGGAGATATGTATAGCCGCAGAACTCCACCACCAATGTAAGTTTTTTTGAAGATATACAAAATGTTTGAGAGCAAAATATCCCAGTAAGGTTTTAAATATGAATATGAATATATTTCCAGGCGTGGTGGTGGTGTTGCAGGAGGATATGACAGGGATCCTTATGCTCAGCAGTATGCGCCTATGGGCCGGTAAGCAATATCCTATTGTTATATTATTGCCTCGAGTGTGTAACCAACAGGAAAAGTTAGTTCTATAACATAATATCATAAATTTTGAGAGATAATTAGTATGTTATTGTTTATTTTAGATGGCATCCATGGATTTAAATATTTATCCACCTTATTTTATCATGAGTCTACTAACTGCTATTAAGTTTTAAGCCGTTTAAAGCAAAACAAGTTTTTTGCATCTTATAGTGACCCTGTTTTTGATTTTATGTTCAAAGTATTCATTAATTTTGCGCCTAAGTTTTAGCATTCAATATTAATTATTACAATGCATTTAACTATTTAACAGCTACACAAACTATCTCCGATCGCCGATCTCCTCAGTTCTCTCTTCGCGTCCAACTCAACTTTTGATGACCAAGGATCTCCACCACTGTCTATTCCGCGGTGTGATACCTTAATGGTGGAAGTTATATTTCGGCACCATGCCGTCCGCAAAGCATTGTTATCCTCAGACATTCATAAGTCGACTGGCCCTGATGACGTCCCTCCCATCATATTGCGTTCGTGTGCTCCTGAGTTGACTCCGGTTCTAACGCGCCTTTTCCGGAACCTGTACTCTTATATCGTGGAAGATAGCCTTAGTGCACCCGTTCCCTAAAAAGATTCATCTAACTACCGTCCAATAGCAATCACCTCTCTTATCTACAAATTAATGGAAACTTATCAATGGCCAACTCCTACGGTATCTGGAGTATGTATTCAGCTGACTATTGCTAGTACGGTTTCCGCGATGGTCATTCAGCTGGCGATCTTCTGGTTCACCTAACTCATAGTTGGGCTGAGGCCATTGAGTCTTAGGGAGAGGCGTTGGCTGTCAGTTTGGACATAGCGAAGGCCTTCGATCGAGTGTGGCACAAAGCGCTACTAGATAAACTGCCATCGTACGGGCTTCCTAAGAAATTGAGTACCTGGATTTCCAGCTTTCTAACTGATCTCAGACTCTGTTCGTTCTGCATATCAATGATCTACACTTTAGCAATTTGCGTTGCTATGCTGACAACAGTACTCTAGATGCATCTTATACGGACCATGCTAACATTTCTCAGGAGGAAGTTGTCCAGCGCAGGAATAAACTTTTGTCTGAAATCAATTCTCTTCTCCAAAGAGTCTCTGACTGGGGTCGACTAAACTTAGTCCAATTTAACCCCAAGAAAATACAAATTTGCGCGTTCACCACTAAAAAGTCTTATCTCCCTCCTTCCAGAACACCCCATTGTCCACCCCAGCTAGTATCGGAATACTTAGCGTCAGCATTTCCAATGATGTTCAGTTTCGCAGTCATCTAGAGGTCAAGGCTCTCCAAGAAGTTAGAATTGCTCAATAGGGTGAAGTCTGCTTCACTTCTGGCCATTTCTTACAGCTTTATAAAGCGCAAATTCGGTCTCATATGGAGTACTACTCGTACATCTGGGCGGGAGCTCCCAAATGTCAGCTTCTTCCTCTAGATGGCATTCAGCGTAGAGCAGTTCGATTTGTTGACTACCAGACTAATTCCGATCGGCTTGACTCTTCGGCGTTGCGTAGAGATGTTGCTTCACTCAGCATCTACCGAGGAATGTTCGGAGGAGCTGATTGGACTTATTATACCTTCTGCTGAATTTCACCTTCGTATGTCGAGGCAAAATGCAAAGTTTCCTCGCTATCACCTCGATGTTTGTCTACCCACTACTGAGCGTTTTTTAAGGCATGTTGTGCCGCGCACCACTTCTCTGTGGGAATCATCTACCAGCGGGGGTATTTCCGAACCAATATGACTTGGGGACCTTTAAAGAAAGTGCTCTTTTCTAAGTGCCGGCAGCGTACCCACACATCTGCAAGGGCTGGGGGTGTCCATGGGCGGAGGACCGCTTGCCCTAGGTTGAGCCTCATGCTCGTTTGCCAGCGATGGTTTAAAAAAATTTATAAATTAAAATATCCTAAGTTCATAATCTTAAATGTTGGTTACACACTGGTTGCTCTGATGTTTTGATTGTACACTAGCACTTCACTAATATCTTGTAGAGTAAATGCGTTTTTTCTCAATAGCATTCATTTATTAATTTATAAAAAAAATTAAATTCAATCATATTTACGCTCCTAAAAACACTAAGTTGAAGTGGATGTCTTGTTACTTACTTATGTGATGTAGAATCATTTATGATGAAGTCACATGCTAAGTACATGCGGAAATATGGAATGATGAACATTTTCACGGGGTTGAAGTCTGTGAAATGTTAGCACTAGCTGCCTAGTGCCCACTGGACGGTAGTAGGCAATGATGGAACTAGTATGTCTGGCTGCGCCACGATGTTCCGTAATGTCGGCGTCCGGGTGAATCGGAGGCGGGCCGGGCGCTGACGCTAGTTCTCGTTTGCAGCTACGCACAAACGCAACGTTATCCGTAAGAGTAGGCGATGCGGTGCGGCGCGCGCGTCTTAAGCTAAGCGGCGTTTTGTGTTTAGCGCGGGCGGCGGCGGCGCGGGTGCAGGGCGCGGGCCGCGCACCAACAAAAACTGTATTGCGCTCGTCTAGCGCCCACCTCTTCGCCCACCGCCTTCTGGCGCAGCGGCCACCGCGCCTCACGAGCCTCGGCGCCTAGATCATGTTTAATGTAAATCTTGGCCGTTCCGCTCCGACACCAGTAGATGGCGCTCCTACGCTCCCCCTCTCGCATTTGTAAGCGTACCTTCATTTGTATACTAGTTTAAACGCCAGCGGAATACTTGTATCGCACCTTTTTGACTATTACATGTATTGACAGTCTTAAACTGCGCTCCTCCGATACTTGTCAACACGACAAGACTAAACAGATTTATTGAATAGCGCCATTTGTTTTAAATCAATTGTTAAGAGAGTTTAATAAGCGGTAATAAATTATGTGACAAGACGCAATGACTCGCTTTGCGCGCTCTAAGCAATAAAATATACTTGAATTGTAAGAGGTATTTAAGATATTTTAAGATTTAGATTAAACAATTTGTTTAAAATATTGTTTGAGTTTACCGAATGCATGCCACGAACACCCAACCGACCCGAGCGATCCCTGTCCTTCCCTCGCCTCCGGAGTGATATAATACAATTAAGTTACAGGACTAGTGATGTTTCGCGAGTTGCGCTCTCAAGACGGGGCACTTAGGTTAAACGACTGGCTCGTTAGGTTCCACCGGTGTAACTGCTAACTCATGTGTAAACGTTGCGAGCTTTCTGCCATATGGAAAGTGCGTGCGAGCATTTCAGGCGTATACGGCGGTAGAATGGGCGTGCGGCGGGGCGGCGCGGCATAGCCGATGCTATGGCCCACGTTGTGGCATTCGGCCAACGGTTGCGGCGGCTGAAGACGGTGGGACTGAGCAATCGTAAGTACGGGAGGCGTTTAGCGCGCATACAGCATTGGAAAGCGAACTTTGCAGAGAAAGAACCACATCTCATATGTTAAATATTATACAAATGTATCGCTTTCACTTGGAGATTGGTTTTGTAAGACCGGTGGCGATCGAACGTTTGACAAATTGTCACAACTAAGCGGCTCTCGTTTTCATTCTGCTCGAATCCATGTTCAAACTGTTTTACTTTGCAGGTATGGAGCGCCGGGATGAAGAGATTTATTAGTGTTGTTGGTTAATAGTTTGATGTACTGCAGGATTCCGTATCTCATGCAACCGAGAACACCGCTGCTGTGTTGTGAATGAAATAAACGATAGATAAGAAAATCTTTTTATTTACACATTCACTATAATTGTACATACACCAATTTAAGTTTGTTAGTAAATAAACAGTTGTTTACACAAGTGGCAATAGATACAAAATATTCAACAGACTATTAATGTCACCTCAGCGAGTCGAGATACAGGGAGGCGTTTTGTATTGACCTCATTAAATTATTCACTTTGTTATTTATAGAGCTTTTCACGAAGTCAGCGACGTTATCATTGGCTATAGAGCCACAGTCGCTCGCATCGCAATGGAAGATGCCCAAAATTTTCAGCGTAATTTTCACCGGGTCGTTGTGATGAACTGCTTTTGGCAACAAGCGCTTGGCTTTCCTGAACAAATTGTCAGCGGCTACTGTCAGACTGCTAGAGATTATTTCGTTGCCACGCCTCACCTCATTGCGCGCCATGCGGCCGAATAAGTAACCTGAAATAGGCATATGATTCAACATTTAGACTTAAGATTCACAACAAAGTTCAGTGCTAGGTAATCCAAAAAATATATTTTATCTGACTAATTTATTAGAATACTATTATTTTGAAAACAATGTATGGAAATTGGAAATAGTAACAATAGAATATATGGAAAACAAATTTAAAAGAACTAAGGAACAATTAAATTTCGCAAAAACAACCCTTGCACTGTAGTGCTTGTATTTCTTTTATATATAATAACGGTGTCAAACGAGCAGGAGGCTCACCTGGGGCAAGTAATCCCCCACCCTATGGACACCCCTAGCCCTTGAAGAACTACGGGTGAATTGCCAGCCTTGTAAGGAATATCTAGTGTTCATGGATGGTCATCAGATACATAGTATGGTAATCATAACAACTATATGTTACACTGATACTACTCTGCTCCTATTGATTGTAGCACAATGAAAAGTATTATGTATCCTGTCTAGGAGTATGAAAAATAACTACCAAAGTTATTTGCTGATATTTTATTCCATAGCAGGTGGGTCTCCTATACGGTAAGAGAACAACACCGCGCATTGGGTGTGTTGCTGGCTTTTTAGGCCACTTTTAAGGGCCTCCGATATCCTCACTAACTCTGCAAAACACAGTACCGTTTCACGCTGAGTATTCTGTGAGCCCGTGGTATCACTTCGGATGAGATGGCCTAATTAGTGCGTCAGTATAAGGCCCACGGGTGCGACAGTATTAAAAGACTCGTCTGTTAAGCCCTTCCAGAGATCGAATAAATTATAAATGTCCAGACCGGGATTCGAATTAGATACCTCTCGCTTCATGGTACACTTTTAAATCCATTAGCTAAGATGCTCTCAAAATTGATTGCATTTTTGGCATCAGTACGGATCACTAATCACCCATGATAGTTATTTTGGAAATATATTTTCATGTACAGACTTGACCTCTCCACAACATATATAATACATATAGATATAAATCACATTAGCTATTTGTCGAAACGACATTACTTGATACTAAATAATATTACGTTAACCCTAACATTTGTTTTTGCAACTCCGACAATGGCTTCTCACCTGCGATAACACAAAGTATCCCAATGAGTAACATAAGAGTTGTATACAATCTCCTCGCAACATGCGGGTCGGAGCCCGTGCACGATTTCGACGTCATTTCATCGAATTCCACAAAAACCCAGCCGCGTGCGTCGCTCCCGAAACTCGCACAGTAACTATTTTTAGTTCGTCTGCTATGGATCAGACGTTTCTACCGTAGCTTTGGGAAGCTGCTTCTAACCATAAAAAACCCATATATCTTCGTACAATAACAGAGACATCGCAAAACGAAGAGGAACATGGCAAAGAAAACTTGTATTTCACATAATCATTTATTCAAACTTATCAAATTGTAATTCTTCATCAAGTTTAAATTGTATCATTTTTTTAAACAAAATTATTAGAGGTATATTGTTGAACTGTTTAGTAATGTACAAATCTATATTCACATGATTAATTTATATACGTCAAGACTTAAAGAACGAGAAACGTCATCTACATCTGTGCCTTAGAAATTACTTTATAATACAGTTATAAATTAGAAAGCGAGAGCCGTAATTTTTTCATAATATGGATAAATATTTTACGTTCCTTTGTAGCGACATGTTAAGTCAATAATAAAGTTTCGAATGTCATTTTACGCGTCATAAAATGCCTCTAAATACACAAGATTTTTTATATTCTTTTAGACTAACTATCCCTCAACACAATAACAAATTCTATCTTTCTTCCGCCTATACTACTGAACTGATATGAAGAAAATTAGTGCATAGATAAAAGTGAAAAACGTGGTTCTAAGACGGACGAAAGAAATCACAGATTCACAGCCGAGTGTTAATCTTCCTCGCGTTGTTTGGGGCTCATATTGAATAACTCCTTGAGGTCTTCTATGGTGAGTTTGGAGGCGTTGGGCCGCGAGCCCGTCATCACGCTCTCGGCCAGTTCCAGTTTTGCCATTTGCAGCTTCCGAATCGACTGTTCCACAGTATCCACGCACATGAATCTGAAATTATAAAATAATATATGAAATACTGACTCCGGCAAACGTTGATTTTCCATATTATTACTCAGTGTGAAAAGCTAGATGTATTTAAAACGGTACTTCTACTATGTTTCGTTGACTGAGTGAGGATATCGGAGGCCCTTAAAAGTTACGCGGCATAAAAAGCCAGCAACGCAACCAATGCGCGGTTAAACATGGGCGGCAACGTTCTCTTTAGCCCCACCTGCTCCATTGTCCGCTGTACCATAAAGAAATATATCTACTAATATCGCTATTATTAAAATTTGAGAGTTGGTGGTATATGGCTGAAAATATAGTTTTTTATGCTAAATCATAATACAAAAAACAAAAATTAAGTTTTGGTGTCGATCAGCCTTAACATTTAGGATTATGGAAAATATATGTCGACTGATGGTCAAATCTATCTGATATGCACACTATATAAAAATCGATCGAGTCGATTCGGATGACTTATATGGCAATAAACACCGCAAAACGAGAATTTGAGCGCTTCTACATGATTTAACAATTCTGAAAAAAATAATGACACACCATGCAAAGTATTATTTCTGACTGAAATCGTTGTAATGGATACAATTTGTTATCACATTAAACGCAGATTAAAATAAATTTTACTTCTAATAAATAGACATAACTGAACTCATTAGAACGCTAAATTTCAATTATAACGGTTTATAATTTTTTACATGTACAATAATACTCTATTAGCGTCATTAAATATTTGTTAGAAAACGAAATATTCCAAGACAAACACGGCCAAGGGCGAATTAAACTAAACAGTTACGTGTATCTTGACAGATACTTTAGTATAAAGCTGAATGAATGCCAATAGGATTAGGAACGGATTTCGAAATGAAAAATTATTTTTAATTAGATAAAAGAAAATTATTTGAGGATAAATGTTATAAATATATCGTTAATAATTACACTACCTGCTAATAGGAGAAATATGAATTTTGCAAATTATTCTTGGACTGATTTTTTAGGCACGTCACGGATTAAAAATTCAGTAAGAAAATATTCACTGATTTTTTATATATTTTTTTATTCTATAGCGGACAATGGAACAGGTGGGTCTTATATATGGTAAGAGAACACCGCCGCCAAAGAACAACCTCGCCACAGTCCGGGTATTGGTGGTGTTGCCGGCGTTTTTAGCCGCTTTTAAGAGCCTCCGATATCCTCACTCACTCTGCGAAACACAGTACAAGTACCGTTTCACGCTGAGTATTCTGTGAGCCCATGGCATCACTGCGGACGAGCCGGCCCAATTAGCGCGTCAGCATGGCACTCACACGGGTGTAAATGGTAACGTCCCATCACTATATTTTGAATATATATGTTGTTAAGAATATGAATTAGGTAAGACATACAGGACTGTGAATGCGAGCGACCATACCTACGCTATAGAAGTTGAAAAGAGAATACTCTAATTTTTTAAATAATTATTTTTTTTAGAGTTAAAGATTGATGAATGCACACAACTAAGAATTCCTAAAACCGTATGAATGAATATAAGAATTATAAGAAAGCTATAAGGCACATCAAAAGAAAACCTGTATGTGATGAAGGATATGACAGTCGGTAATGTGTAGAAAAATTGGCTACACGTCCAATTTCAATATAGATGCATTGTTTATTTACCCACTATTTTTGAAGATTATGACATTTTATTAACAAATCTCTCCGCGGCGTCGCACGGATTTACAAACATGAAAAATATTTTTAATCCAAACAAACAAACATCCTTCTTGCTAACTCATTTTTTTGGCAATTTTTAGACGTTGGCTTACAAAAATGGCGTTTGGTAATGATCCCTAATTTTATTTAAGACAATATAATTATATGTTTTGCAAAGTCGTAGTACATTGTTTTGTTCTATAAACATATTTTCGCAGCACACGCGATGTAAGGGGTTAAATCTTGGGTTACATTAATTGATTCTTAATATAGATCCCTATTTTTTAAAAATATATATTATAGCCTTTACCTATCATCGATAAAGACACTATTCACTGAAATAATTTTTCACATCGGACTAGTGGAACAATTTTGGAAATTAGCGCGTTCAAACAACTATTTAGTTTTATAATATTTTACTAGTAAAATCTAAAAAATTCTTTACACAGATGAAATTAATGTTTTATTAATGTAAAAAAACAAAAAAACATTCCATTAAAACTCGGATATCAAACTTTTTGGTTACAGTTAATCTTTATTTGTTAAAAATGTGAAACGTCACCGCATAAAAAACGAGCCCAAGACCATCATGAATGGCCTACCAGTAAGTAATTTTCCCAGTGCAAAGACAACGCGCTTTTGCCAAAACTTATAAATGTCACGGCGAAGGAGACATTCGGGAGGAAGTAATTTATTAGCATTCACAAAGGTCGTTCACTGTTGTGAAACTATTTTTATGGCTCGTAGACAGCGAAATGGTGTGTTGCCAGTTCCAATTTCTAACCATCTCTTCAAACTCAAAAGTATTTATTCAAATAGGCCCCATAACATCACTTGCAAGTCGATTTACAATAGTAAAGCTACCATTGGTTCAAGAGATCTACGAGAAGAACTAACAGGAAACTGATAAGGTTTCATTTTATCTCCAAAATTACAATAGTTGGTTTATTCATAAGCTATTGGCCCAGTGATATTAGGTAAAAAAAGGGGTCAACCTCGCAATGAAAGATAATAAGCTGCAAATTGGTATGAACCTTTGTTTTGTCATTCTAAATGTTGTCTCAAAAGTCACAATCG